>CM070510.1:60480102-60700016 GCA_036346375.1 Guadua angustifolia
CTCAAGGCCCAGCGTGGCGCGCGCACGAAAAGCTTCGAGGAGGCCGCAGCCGCGTCCGGGATCCAGGGTATGATTTCATAACCACAGCCGCCGAACTCAATGTGCTTCGCACGGACGGCGGCGTTTCGCTGGGCGGGGTAGTCGAACTGCGCCAAGAAATCTTCTGGGCAGTGACGCGCATGTCCACCCAGGGAATGGCCACCTTGGACTCGATCGCCTTCGCAGCACACACAGCAAAGGCATCCAGATTCACGCCCTTCAGAAATTGATCCGGCTAGGCAAGTTGATTGGGAGAACTTCCAGCAATCTTCTGATATTGTACATGTCCTGAGCACAGTACACGCACAACTTGCTAATGGAATTGTTCTGGGAGAATATGTCATTGAGTATGAGGATGATGTAACTGGAGAAGACTAAAAGACCTAAACGTTCTCATATGTGGGGATGTCTGGTCTTGCCATGTTCAAAATTTCAAGATCACGTGAGGTACGTTTGGAAAAAAAGTTTCAGGGACAAAATTTTATCCATACTCCGTGTATTATATTCCGAAGGTTTACGCGCCCATATGGGCACCTTATCTAATTTCCTTGCTACGGCAGATGTGACGCCCAGCGTGGTGCGTTACAACGGTAGCGCACTTTGCCCGCGACCAGCCGATCGTGTTTTCGAGTCCCCGCCCCTGCGCGCACGTGTCACCCCACGATTTTCCTTTGCCCGACACGCGTACCGAGGGCAATTGGCTCCATTTTTTTTGCGAAAAGTCTTTCAAAAATTTATAGAATTACATGCAAGTCCATTTCTTTGCAGGAAGGCTAAAAAAAATCCGAAATTAGTTTTTTTTTCCCGAAAGCCTCTCAAAAATTATGAAATTACAACTGGATCCATTTTTCCCATGAATACTCCTTACATTAAATTTTGAACGTAGTTTTTACCCGTTGGGCGCGTGATGACTGGCGCGGCGTGTGCCGCATCTACGCATCTAGTTTATACTACATGGCTGTGTCTCAGGGTTGTGCTTAAAACTTAAAACAGGCAACTGCTCAGGCCGTACCAACATTCAAATTAAACTGGACTAGAGTAGTGATCATAGGGTAGTGACCAGTGCAAAACAATGAGCACTACACATTACTCGCTCCCTCCGTTTCGAATACATATCATTCTAACTTTCAAATTTTGTTTCTAATTTTTTATCGTTCTATATTTTTTAGGTGACTTTTTCCTTTTTTTTTCCTTCAGTACACACATTTGCGTTAACTATTTTTAATGACATTTATTACCGTAGACTAAAGTAAAACATATCATCTAAAGATATAACAAAGAGGGTCCTGTGACCTTCCATGTTCCCGTTTTCCCATACCCATTTGGTGGGAGCAAGATTCTTTACTCCCTTTTTTTTAACAAAATTGTGTTTTTAAGCATCGTTTCAATTTTTACAGAAAGAAAATTGCAATTTATGCACGACTTTTCACTAAGATAATTCACTGCTTAGCTGGGCCGGCCGATTTTACACTGCAGCCTGGGTAGGCTCTACAGCAATATAGGCCATGCCAGTGACAGTTTCGGCCCTGTTTATTTGGGGGTTTTCACTGGCTTAAAAGCCAAAAAGATAAAGCCTAAACAAACGAGTAGCTTTTTATTTGGATTTTTCAAAAGCCATAAGTCTCCATATAACTAAGGGTCTGTTTGTTTTAGCTTTGGATTCTCTAAAAACTGATTCTGGATTGTAGTTATAGAGAAGTTGATTCTCCAAAAGCTGGAATCCAAAAGCACATATGAAGTGGATTGTGGATTCTAATGTATATGGGTGGGCTGGATTGTGAGAATCAGATTTTAGAATCAGTCTGTTTGTTTTCGATTCTGCTTTTGAGACCAGAATCCAGAATCAAAAGCTGAAACAAACAGGCCCTAAAAGCCAAAAGTCACTGGAGAGAGGCATTTTTGGCTTATTGATTGTTGGTTTTAGACTAATAACACTAAAGTTAGATAAAATTACCCACCTCTATCACGTACAAAAACCATTAGCTTTTAAGCTATTTAAGCCAAAAAACTGGCTTTAAGCTATAAACCAAAAAATCTAAGCCTAAACAGAGAGAGCATTTGTAAGGAAGATCATTGTCATCAATAGCGACATGATTACAACCAAGAAAAACAGACTAGCGGCATGCACATATATGCTTCCGCATGGGATTCCTTCGCAAAAGGGAATGGTAGGGCGAGGCAACACTGTACTGAATTTTATTTGTTTTGTATCGAAATGAATCAAATGGTTAGCTTTGCTACTCATGGCGAATCCGGCCCCTTGCCTGGCATGGTAAGTTGATATCCAACGATTAAAAAAGCTGTTATGAGATAAAGAAGCCTCACCGTATTCGGTTAAAACTCTATCTCTTATTTGTATGGGCGAATCTGAACTCCTCTCTTCCTTCCTATATATATTGGGCATTTCCCCATTATATTCAATCAATCTAATAAAGCGAAAAAGAATTCCACCCTTATATTGTGTGTTCCTTTGTTCTTGTTATTATGATTACGACGAATTGCTTTAAATAGTAGAGATAGAATGTACGAGTACATGCATCATGCATGACAAAAGCACAAAAAAGATTGCACATAATCAACGTTTAGCTAGCACAGTAGCACCCATCGATAAACTTCAAATCTTTCTCCCACGCGCGCGCAGCCTTGAGAAGGTCAGGCAACACCAAGGGGCAGCTGCCCCTTGCTGCCAAGTGCTAAAACAGAACCAAAAGCTGCAGGATTTCTAGCTACTAATGAAATCAACGCACTTAGCCTTGAGCTGCGAACAGTTGTGCTGCTCGGCTAAAGCCAAAGTTGCGGCCGCCGTCTCGACATTGATGCCACGGGAGAGCGTGCGCTCGCAGATCAGCTTGAGCCTGTCCAGTCCGTACCTATCAGCAGCTGCAAGTAAATGCTGCGCCATCGTCGTGACGGCCGCCTCCAGCTTCTGATCAAGTTCAGGCACCGTGTCAGTGTAGATGAAGTAAAGCACGGCCTTGAAGGCTGCCGCCTCCATGCCCTTGACCTCCACGCTATTGAAATAATCCTGTCATCTCATAGTTGAGTCCCTGTCCATTTGGATGTGTTGGTTCAGAGTTTGTTTCTAGCTGCAGAGCCTGGTTGTGTCGTATCGGCAAAGTGCCGGATTTGTAACAGTAAATCACGCTGTTTGTTAGGTGTCAATCGTATCTGATCAGAGTTTGTGTGTTTTAAGTTACGATCAAGTCAGCTGAGTTGTTAACAACTTTTGTAATCTGTTTTCCTATATAAGGGTGATGAAAATCCAGAAAAGATGTGGGGCAGTTTTCCACATCGCAAAAGTTCTTTTGTGTTCGCCTCGGAAGATTGTAGGTTCTCGGTCTGTTTCTGAAGCTTTGCTGTTTCGTTACTCAGCATCGTTGTCATCTTTGCTGTTGCTGTTTCTTTGCTGCTCTATCTTCAGAAGTTTGTCAAGCATTGTTGTGTGTAAAGTTTCAGATCCTATGGCGATTGTCCCAACAATTGGTATCAGAGCCGAAGGAGAACTTGCAACCCGTGATCAAGCACAATAGATGTCAGGAGGGGATCTTGCAACCGGCGATCAAGCTGCGCCAAGTAACAGGATATTGGCCAGACGAATTCTAATCCAGTACCCAGTGCTCGATGATTCTAACTATGGCTTGTGGGCCGTGAAGAAGAGAATCATCCTGCACTCTCTTGTAGTCTGGGGAGCGATAGAAGGCACTGGATTGATCAATGAGAAGATTGATCAAGGTGCAATGGCTGCGATTTCTCAAGCAGTCCCTGACCATGTGATGATGGCAATTGCCGAAAAGAACACAACGAAAGCAGCATGGGAGGCTATCAGGGACATGCGAGTGGGAGAAGATCGGGTCAAGAAAGCTCGGGTACAAGTTTTAAAAAGACAGTTTGATCGGTTGATCCCATCGTTCTAATCCCCAAAAAAGAGGAGTCGGGATCCGCCGCAGACTACAGACCGATCAGCCTCATCCACTCAGTAGCAAAAATTCTATCCAAGGTCCTAGCGCTCCGTCTCACCAGGCACATTGATACGCTGATCTCAAATTCTCAAAGCGCTTTCATCAAAGAGAGATGTATCCAGGATAATTTCCTGTGGGTTCAAAACTGCGCGAGAGCCTATCACCGAAATCGCATGCCTGCGCTATTGCTGAAACTCGACATCCAAAAAGTTTTCGATTGTCTCCTGGGAACACCTTCTGGATCTCCTTCAAGCCCGTGGTTTCAGCCCTCGATGGTGAGAATGGCTATCAATTTCCTTTGCCTCAACCACCTCCTCAGTCCTCCTCAATGGGGTGCCTGGACCCCAAATCAGACATCGACGAGGCCTGAGGCAGGGTGACCCTCTGTCGCCCTATCTCTTCCTTCTAGCCATTGACCCTTTTTACGACTTACTCTCCAAAGCTACCCAGGATGGCATTCTGTCGCCATTGCGAGGACACGCCCCGTCGCTCAGAGTTTCTCTGTATGCGGATGATGCAGTTATATTCCTCAACTCGGTCAGGGACGAACTCGAGGCAACTTTTGCCATCCTCAGGTCCTCCGACTAAGCGTCCGGACTAAAAGTCAACATGCAAAAGAGCGCTATTGCTATAATCAGAGGCGAAGGCCTAAATCTCCAGAACATCCTGCAACCCTTTCACGGGCAAATCGCGGCCTTCCCTATCAGATATCTGGGCATGCCGCTGACCCTTGGTCGTCTGCGCCACGCTGATCTTCAACACATTTCAGACAAAGCAGCACGTCGAATGGCAGGCTGGCAAGCGAACCTCCTCTCAATTGGGGGTCGCCTCACCCTGGTTAAGTCGGTCCTAACCTTGCTCCCCATCTACTTGTTGACTACGATAAAGGTGCCAAAGAAATTCATATCGGATTTGGATAAACTCAGAAGACGTTTCCTTTGGGCAGGCAACAATGACCTCCATGGGGGCAAATGCAAAGTTCGTTGGACAACAGTCTGTCGCCCCCTCCAAAGGGGGGGATTGGGAATCCTCGACTTAGACAAGTTCGCCAGGGCACTCCGCTTGCGCTGGTTATGGCTCCAATGGACAACCGTAGACAGGCCGTGGATTGGATCGCCGATCCCATGCGACCAGATTGACCGACAGCTCTTTTCCGCGGCCACCAGGATTACCATCGGGAACGGCCGTATGGCATCATTCTGGACTGACAGATGGATTCAAGGCTATGCCCCATCGCAGCTAGCACCATCCCTCTTCAAGCACTCCAGACGAAAAGCGAGATCAGTCGAAAACGCCCTACAAAACAACAACTGGATACGGGATATTAGACACTGTCTAACTGGTCATCTCCTGCCAGAATTTCTAAGATTATGGCTACAAGTTCAATCAGTCTCCCTACAGCCGCAAAACCAAGACTCCATAGTCTGGACACAGATCCCCTCTGGCATCTACACGTCCGCCTCGGCATACAACATGCAATTCGCAGGAAGCATCCTCACATCCTTCAATACCATCGTCTGGTCTGCTTGGGGGCCATCGCGCTGCAAGATGTTCTTTTGGCTGGCGCTCCAAGATCGGCTTTGGACTGCGCAGCGATTGCAACGCCGAGAGTGGCCAAACCACTATTTCTGTCAAATGTGCTGTCGAAACCTAGAAACAGTCTACCATCTTTTCGTTGACTGCCCTCAGGTTAAACTCGTATGGGCTGCTGTTGCTCGGTGGACCTGAACGCCGTCCTTTCTTCCGGACCGATGGGAACCGACCGCCGATCTGGAACATTGGACCCTATATCACCTAAGTCGACAGAGCAGGTTCCCGAAGGGGGTCAAGTCCCTCATCATCCTAACTTGTTGGCAATGGTGGAGGGAGCGAAACAACAGGGTTTTCAGGGCCATTTGTAAATCTAGCGATGCGATCCTCCAGTCCATCAAAGACGAGGCAGCAACTTGGATCTACGCGGGAGCAAAAGACCTCAAAAAACTCGTTCACCGCCGGAACTGATACCTTTTTCCTTTTCTCTTTTTCTTCTTCTTCCTCTTTTCCTCTAATCCCCCCATATTCTCTCCAATGGTGCAGCCTGTTGTACCATTGCACCCGTGTTCTACTTCCTATCTAATATAATTGCAGCTCTCTATCTTTTAAAAAAAAAGATCTCTTTACACTGATCTTAAGGACAATGTTGTTGTTCCGAAATTGTTTTGTGCAGTGCCAGATTGTTTTTCGCAGATCGTTGGAGTGATTGAGCAGTCCAGTGACATTGAAACAATGACGTTGCAAGAGGTGCTAGGACGTCTCAGGGCTTATAAAGAAAGCACCCGTGGAAAACACCGTGATCACAGCGGCAAAGAAAATGAGCAACTTCTTCTTACTCTAGCGCAATGGGAAGAACTATCTGTTAGTGAAAAGAAGAACACAGAAACCTCCAGCTCTGGCGGAAGAACAGCCAATGCTCGTGGCGTGGCCGTGGCCGTGGACGTGGACGAGGCCGAGGCCGAGGGCGTGATCGAGATGATGGTCGAAGAGAAGAAGGAGAAAACCGGAAATTTAAAAAGTTTGACAAAACTAAGGTAAAGTGCTTTAATTGCGATTTGTATGGACATTTCCGCAGCGAATGTCGCAGACTAAAGCATGAGAAAGCAAATTTTGTTGAGAAGAAAGAAGATGTCGATACTGCTCTTTTCCTGGCCGAAATCTCAGAGTAGGTGCAAAAAGAAAATGAAAAAGGTGAAACTGTGTTGTTCAATGAGAAAAAAGCAATGCCCAGAGAGGAGGAGATTGAACATCAAGGTACCAGATGGTATCTAGATTCTGGTGCTAGCAATCACATGACTGGCTCAAAGTATCTGTTTGCAGACCTAGACGAAACAATACAAGGTTCTGTCAAGTTTGGTGACGGATCGTATATTGATATTCAGGGACGTGGTACAGTTCTTCTCAAGTGCAAAAATGAAGAGCACAAGCTGCTAACTAAAGTAGATTACATACCTCATCTCAGAAGCAATATTCTCATTTTGGGACAACTTGATCAACATGGAAGCAAGATTGTCATGGAAAATGGATACATGAGTATATATGACAATGACAGGAGATTGTTGGCTCATGTAAAAAGGTCTTCAAACAGATTGTATGTCATGGATGTGGAGGTAGCTCAGCCGATTTGCTTGCTGGCTAAAACCTGTGAATCAACCTGGTTATGGCACGGACGGTATGGGTGTTGAATTTCCGTGCATTGAAAAGTTTAGCAACGAAAGGGATGGCAGAAGGCATTCCGGTGATTGATCACCTTGACCAATTCTGCAAAGGCTGTTCACTAGGTAAGCAACACAGAAGACCATTTCCTCAGGCTTCCATGTTCCGGGTAGAACAGCTACTGGAGCAGATCCATAGCGATATCTGTGAGCCGATCACTCCAGAAACTCCTGCTGGAAAGCTTCTTGTTGATGATAGATGACTGCAGCAGATACATGTGGGTAGAGCTGCTCAAAAGGAAGTTTGAAGCACTTAGTTACTTCAGAAGATTTCAAACGACAGTTGAAACAGAGAAAGGAGTGAAAATCAGAGCTCTCCAAACTAATCGAGGAGGCGAATTTACATCCATAGAGTTTGAAGAGTATTGTGGTACTACAGGGATCACAAGACTCACAACAGCTCCGTATTCACCACAGCAAAATGGAGTGGTGGAGCGACGGAATCAGACTGTAGTAGAGATGGCCCAGAGTATGTTGAAAAGCAAGTCTGTGCCTGCAAAATTCTGGGGAGAAGCAGTAAAAACAGTGGTGTATCTTCTTAATAGAGCCCCAACAAGAAGTCTAGATGGAATAACTCCATTTGAAGCATGGCATCATCGTTAACCAAAGGTGTTTCATCTTCAAACCTTTGGGTGTGTAGCTCATATCAAGATTGTAAAGCCTGGCTTGAAGAAACTAGATGATCGCAGCATGCCATTGGTATTCTTCGGATATGCTGAAGGATCAAAAGCTTATCGGTTGTATGATCCAAGTAGCAACCGGATACACATATCCCGTGATGTGCTCTTTGAAGAAGGAAGAAAGTGATAGTGGGAATCACTTGGAGACAAAAGTGCCAGTACATTTATTTGGCACTATCCTCGTGACACTGAATTGCAGCAAAGTCCAAGCGCTGAGCAAGAACTTGAACAAGCAGAGCCAAATTCAGTTGGTTCGCCCCATCCTTCGGCTCTAGGAACACCTGAGTTCAATCCAGGTATATCCAGTGAGGTTTCACCTACGTCAGAGTCATCTGTGTAGCCTTAGAAGTTTCGATCATTGCAAGACATTTATAATGCAACAAGCCCAATTGATCTTGATGAAGACGTCAATCTCTGTTTGCTAGGTGCCGAAGAACCTGGAAGTTATGAAGAAGCTGCAAGTCATGATTGTTGGAGAAAAGCCATGAAGGAAGAGCTAGACTTGATTTAGGAAAATGACACTTGGTCAGTAGCAGAGTTACCCCGTGGACACAAAGCCACAGGCCTGAAGTGGATTTTCAAAGTAAAAAGGAATCCACAAGGTGACATAGTAAAGCACAAAGCACGATTAGTGGCGAAAGGCTATGTGCAGAAACATGGCATAGATTATGAGGAAGTCTTTGCACCCGTGGTACGGATTGAAACTATAAGGGTGTTGATTGCACTAGCAGCCCAGGAATGTTGTCAAATTCATCATATGGACGTAAAGTCGGCCTTCTTGAATGGAGATCTATCAGAGGAAGTTTTTGTGTCTCAGCCACCCGGTTTCTTGGTAGAAGGGAAAGAAAACAAGGTGCTGAAACTGAAAAAGGCACTTTACGGCTTAAAGCAAGCTCCTCGGGCGTGGAATATGAAGTTAGATAGCACGTTGGCATCACTCCAGTTTGAAAAATGTGATGTGGAACACGCTGTTTACAAAAGGAATCAGGGAGGAAACATTCTGATAATAGGAGTTTATGTGGATGACCTTGTTATAACCAGGTCGAGCATTCAGGAAATTGACGACTTCAAAGAGCAGATGAAGAAGAAGTTTAAGATGAGTGATCTCGGTTTGCTGTCCTACTATCTTGGTATTGAAGTCAAGCAAGAATCTGGAAGAATTACACTACGCCAGGCTGCATACGCACAGAAAATTCTAGAGAGCTGTGGTATGGCAGAGTTTTTTTGATAAAGGAAGATTTTATTAATTTTAAGAACATTACATCAAGACGATACAAGTCCTTAAAATTTCTCCCGGCCTCTGCTTGACAAGAAGCACACAGCCCAGAAAACAAGGAAAAAAAGAAAACAACACGCACACGCTAGTGACTATCAATCCGTAGACTAGACCGCCACCCATGCACCTGGGAATAGAAATCCATAGCCACCTGCAGCAACCGATGAGTAGCCTCCACCATAAAAATTCGGAATTCCGGCTTCTGTAGTACAACCCAAGTACGCAGCCAATGGGAAGTAACATAAATAACCTGCAAGGGTGATATGTGTGATTTTCTTTCAAAAACTACATCATTCCTGCTAAGCCAAAGAGACCAACAAACGGTAGCAGCTCCTAATAAAGCAACATTTTTGAGATCCTTTTGAAAACAATCTAGCCAACTCCCAAACATATGAGAAACACTTATAGGGCGAATAATGCCAAAAGCTAGATGCAAAACACCCCAGATCATACGGGCAAAACGGCAGTGAAAAAATAAATGCCTAATTGTCTCCAATTCATGACAAAAACAACATGTTTTACTACCCTGCCAGTTACGTTTGGCCAAATTATCTTTAGTCAGAATGACCCCTCTTCGGAGATACCACAAGAACACTTTGATTTTTAGTGGGACTTTCAACTTCGAAACGCTTATTAAAATTAGGCACATCACATTTAATCAATGCCAAATAATGAGATCTCACTTGAAAGCGCCCAGATTGACTCAAGCCCCAACGAAATTCGTCCTCCTCCTGCGACAAATGTAAGTTGGCGTACGAAAGCAAAGCATTCCACGCCACCAACTTAGATCCAATCAAGGACCTTCTCCGGGATATGTTTAATTGAGAGTCGAAAAAACATCCGCAATGGTTACGTATTTTCTCCTTGTAATGCTATATAACCCGGGATATTTGTCCTTTAAAGGACAACTTCGAGCCAAGAATCTTCCCAGAATCTCACCTGTGATCTATTATTGATTTTGAAGGTACCAAAACGAAGAAAATCTCGTTTTACCTGCATCAAACTGGACCAAAAATGCGAGTCTCCTGGTTTCCACTCAACTTGTACTAAGGATTTAGATACAAGATATTTATTTCTAAGAAGCTGCTGCCAAGTACCATCCGATGTCAAAAGCTTGAACAACCATTTACTCAAAAGAGCAATATTCTTAACTTTTAAGTCATGAATCCCAAGACCCCCTTGATCTTTGGGTTGGCAAAGGATACTCCATTTAGCAAGACGATATTTTCTTTTGTCCTCATCACCTTGCCAGAAGAAACGAGAACGAAAATAATCAAGTTTTTTGAGCACACCTTTGGGTATTGCGAAAAAAGACATCATGTACATTGGAAGGCTACTTAAAACTGAATTTATGAGTGTTAATTTACCACCAACTGAAAGATGTTTCCCCTTCCAACTATCGAGTCGCTTTTCAAATCGCTCTTCTACCCTTTTCCAATCGGAATTTCTCAATTTCTTAAAGTGAATGGGAATACCTAAGTACTTCAAAGGGAAGACCCCTTGTTTACAGCCGAACAGATCCAAAAATTGGTCTAAGGAATCTTGAGCATCACCAAAGCAGATTAATTCACTTTTATGAAAGTTAATTTTAAGACCTGAAATTTGCTCAAATGCACACAACAAGAGTTTCATGTTGCGAGCTTTATCTATATCATTTTCCATGAATAAAATCGTATCATCTTCATATTGAAGAATAGATAAGCCGTCATCAACTAAGTGAGGCACTATTCCCCCAATTTGACCCTGTTCCTTAGCCCTTTTAATCAAAACGGCCAACATGTCTACCACAACATTAAACAAAAGTGGTGATAAAGGATCACCTTGTCGTAGACCTTTTCTAGTTTGGAAATAATGTCCCACTTCATCATTAATATTGACCGCCACACTACCACCCGACACGAAAGACTTAATCCAAGAAATCCACTTGGATGAGAATCCTTTCATGCGAAGGGCCTGAAACAAAAAAGGCCATTTAACCTTATCATAAGCTTTTTCGAAATCAATCTTAAAAATAACCCCACTAAGCTTCTTTCGATGCAACTCATGAATAGTTTCATGCAGTATGACAACCCCTTCTAGGATATTTCGCCCACGCAAGAAAGCCGTCTGAGTCGGACTAACTACCTTGTCGGCGACCAAACTCAGTCTGTTGGTAGCCACCTTGGTAAAAATCTTGAAACTCACATTTAATAGACAAATAGGCCTATATTGCTGGATGACATTTGCTTCCTGAATTTTGGGAAGGAGAGTAATGATTCCAAAATTGAGACTAAAGAGAGGTAAATCCCCAGCATGTAACTCCTGGAACATGAGTAAAAGATCCCCCTTGATTATATCCCAGAACTTCTGATAAAATTCTGCAGGAAAACCATCTGGCCCCGGAGCTTTATTATGGTCCATCTGGAAAACAGCGTCCCTAACTTCTTTCTCAGTAAACTGAGCAGTGAGAAGCGCATTTTCCTCCTGGGAGACTTGTAATATATCTTGATTGTCATCCTCATCAAGGGCAAACAAACTTTCCTCAGGATCCCCAAAAAGTTCTTTGTAGAACTTGGTTATGAAGCCTTTGAGGTTAGCCTGCCCCTCAATCTTACTGCCCTCATGATCCAGAGAATAGATTCTTTTCTTTCTATGTTTTCCATTAGCAATCATTTGAAAATATCTAGTCTGTTTCTGAAGCTTTGCTGTTTCGCTACTCAGCATCGTGGTCGTCTTTGCTGTTGCCGTTTCTTTGCTGCTCTGTCTTCAGATGTTTGTCAAGCATTGTTGTGCGTAAAGTTTCAGATCCTGTGCGATTGTCCCAACAAACGCGTCGCGAGCTCTTCTCCATCATGTGCCAAAAGAACTCGGCCATGAATACAGGGGACCTTGCAGAGAGTATGTTCTTGTGCGCTGCGAAAGACTCGCCGGACACAAGAAACGTGACGTCCGCTCCTGTCTCCTTCTGCAAGAGTTCTGCCAGGTGCTGGTGCAAGTTAGAGGATGGCACAGGCACTTCTTTAGCTGGGATTGTTTCTACGTCAGGTAGCTCCTTGAGCACAGTGATGGTGCATTGCACTGTCAAAGAATCACCCTTGGTATAACCCGATGAGGCTACATCAAGTGTTCGCATGAGAAAAACTTGACTCGAGCAATCTTTGGGAGCACAGAATTTTTGAGACACACTATTTTCTTCGGATGGTTTAAGATTCCCACTCGTATCAACCAACCGACAGCCCAGGGTCGCCCAAACATCGCGCGTACGGGCTTCACTGAGAAAGACGAGCTCCAGCACTACCCACGCCTCCCAGCGGCCGAACCTGTAGGACCTCTTTTCAGGATAGATACAGATTTCCCAGTCATAGCCATCGACGTTCCATCTGGAACTGATGTATTTAGCCATGCCGTCACGCCCGCACATGGCTGTGGCCGCGCGATAGCCGTCGATCTTGAGCAGGTGCACCAAGCGTACAGCCTCGGTGAGGGTCGTGCATGCGCTTTCCATGGTGAAGGCCTGAAGGGTGGACGTCACAGCTAGCTAGGGGATTACGCCTACGGGACACGACGCAAAAGTAACTGCGTTGTTTCTTCTTTGCGTAAGAAATGTGAGAGCAAATGTTACGCGTGCACCATCCAATTAATTTATAGAGGGTTGCATTTAAATCCGGCGACTGCTCGGGTGGAGAGATAGGCAGACGTACAGACCGACGTTGGAATAAATTCTGAATACCAACAACCATCCACCATGCACTTTTCCACTTGTGCGCTTCCGCGCGTGATTCGTTTGTCCCTAGACGCCGATCGGTTGGAGTGCCATTCTTTACCAGTTTCAAAAAAAAAAAAGTTTGAAAACATTCTTAATTTTTCTTTTTGAAAATCTATTTTTCATAGAGAGAATCTACATCCAACGGTTATTGTTTGTTTAGATTTAGACTTTTTGTTTTATAGTTTAAAGCTAACTTTTGAGCTTAAAAAGTATAAAATTTTATTGGATTTTATACATGATAAAAATGGATAATTTTACCTTAACTTTAGTAGTATTAGTCTAAAACCAACTATCAATAAGCAAAATAAAAAATTATCATTTATTTAGATTTTAACTTTTAAATCAGTAAAAAAACATAAACAAACGGGACCTACAGGTTGTGGCTCCAGTTCATAGATTTGTGCCAAGCCAGGTTTGCACCAAAGATTCCTGAAATTCGGGCCGTATGCTGGGTAGAGCCGTTGAGGCCTATCGATTCTGAGCTGGCAAGATCCGTTTGGTAATAGCCTTTCCTTCCATTCAGATCTTATGCGTCTGTGACTCAAAAAATACATAAAATTTATTTTACAGTCACAATGTGGCTTCAATTTTAATGACCCAACCTTAAGTTTGGTAAAAAAATTTATAGTAAAATATGGCAATATTAGTATATAGACTAAATAACCCATACTATGACCCTGTTTGGGAGAGCTGTGTTTCAGCTTTGCTTCAACTTTAGACCAAAAACTCCCCCAAATAGTATGACTACAAAGTGGCTAGAAAGTTAAGTCACAGCAGAAGCACCTCCAAAAACTGAAGTTGCTGAGAGGAGCTTTCAGCTGTGGCTTGGCTTGATCACCTCCTACCTCGATCGCTCTGCCTTCTCGACCTCCACCACCCCGCCTCGTCGCCTCCACGTCACCTCCCCACTCGGACGCCGCTGTACTTCGCTATGTTGTTACCTCCCCGTTCGGTTGGACCCTAAAAGCTACAGCTGCAACAGCTAGTTTGCCAAACGGTATAACAAAAAAAGCCACAACCGCCAGCTGCAGCTGTTTTACAGCCTAGTAAACTAAAAGCAGCTTTTCAGCCAAGCCGCAGCTCTCCCAAACAAGGCCTATATCGATCTCCTAGGGTTACGATTTCAACGATGTTTCATCTTTGCTCCTCATCTCAAACTTCCCCCTCTAGTCCAGGATTATCAATATCGATCTAACGAAAATCACTCGAAATTTGGAAATCAGAAATATCGAGCCAAAAATCAGTCAAAAATCATAGTTTCAAAATCAAAAATTAAAAAACGACTGTTTCTATGGAAAATCAACGGACTAGTTGAACTTTTTTGTTGATCGATTTTCATTGATCTTCAAAGCGATTTTCACTGATTTTCAATCGGTTTATGTCGCATAATTTTTTTAAAATTTTAAATTTTTTGAATTGGACAAGTTTATCGAGCAGTTTTGAAGTCAAGCTGTGTCGATATGGGCAAAAATTGTGAAAATTAAGCGATTTTTTGAACCCTGCTCCAGTCTCTCTCTCTCTCCCCCCTCTTCCTCCGCGACAAAGCAAGAGCAACTGGACTACTAGTGTCTGTAAGTGGGATATGGAGTTGGGTTTAACCAAACGGGTCCGAAGGAATAATGTTGTTGTGCACCGACCCGATTCATTAACTAACTGACGTATCAATTTCAATGCAAATCCAATGCCCAGGAATTTGGACAACTTTTGTGGAGCAAACATCCAGGTTAATGTAGGATCAAAGCATACAGAGAAGGATGGAGGTGAAGGAAGACAATCTAGCAAATCCAAGAAGAGCAATGAAAAATGTTACACTTATCGACACCACATGACATGCTTTGAGAGGAGCACCCACACGTAAGACAAATTCAAACTCATACGATTGGTCAATCAGTGTTATATGTGTGCTTTATGCGGTATCTATTTTTACACGATATCTGACAAATTATCCGGTACTGTATCGATTCCGCTCCGTATTTGATTCAAATCCATGATCGATATTATCCATGCCGTATTTGTATCCGACACTATACATATCCAACTCTAAATTCAATAAAAAAATATGATTTAAAATATAAAAAAAATAATATCCGACCGAATCCGAACCGATTGCACCCTTATGCCGGTGGAAGTCGCAGCTCGGTTGCAGTGGATTTCCGTTTCGTATCTTCCCATGGTGAGTCGCTTGGATGGGACGCGCTCCGTTTTGCCCATGGCCTTGGTGGCCGAGTAGCCATTGACCTTGAACAGGTGAACGGCTCGTGCTGCCTCCATGAGGTTCGAGGAGGATGCCATTGACTAGCTTAGCTTGTGGCGTGTGTGTTTTACCGGATCAATATCGTCTTGAAGGGTATATCAGTTTAGCTTTTAGAATGATACATTTTGGTACTAGTCATATTAACATACTGTTTTTGGATTTAATATAATAATATATATTTATAAATGTACACATGTTTAATTATATGTACACCAAATTTCACTTGTAATATTACTCTAAATGCACAGTAATATTATCAAATATAACATATAGTTCAATAGACGATATTTTCAATTCCACCAATATGATTAGTTTTACATGGTATCAAAACCGATATAACTGATATTTTTTGGTATCAAAACCGGTGTGACCAGTATTGATTAGTATACCACCGGTATGTCGATATCAAGGCCGTATAAAGAGTTACTTTGTATCTGTTTAGTTGACAAAATAGTACTACTACCATCTAAGTTTATAATGTTTATTTTTTGAATGGTCTTGTCTATAAATATAAGGTTTACATATAAATTTATTGAGGCATTTTCTTCTATACCCCTATTTATTCTCTCTCAACCATGTGAATTTATTCATTACTCCTTCTATCCAAGTTTATAAGACTTATTTTTTTGAATAGTCTTGTCTATAAATATAATGCTTGCATATAAGATCTTTTCTTCTATACCCCCTATATATTCTCTCTCAGCCGTAAGCATTTATTCATTACCACTCACATAAAGTATATCTATCTCTCATCTTACAAGACAATTAAGTGGGGGCATCTAAGTCATTCTCTTATACCTTTCTCAATTTCAACACAATTTTAATCCGTGTGCAAAGTCAAAATACATATTATATTTTTGGACAGAGGAAGTACCCCACGCACAAAGTATTTTCTCTTATATTCCAGGATAATTAAGTAGGGACATCTAAGTCATTTTCTCTCATATCTTTCTTAATTTTAATGTAATCTTGATTCTTATGAAAAATTAAAATACACCTTATATTTCTTGACAGAGAGAATGCATGCTGGTCGTACTACCGATATTCACGTATTCTCTTCCATGCTGTTGTTATGCAGAGGATCACTCAGGTCAGGTGCGCTTCGAAACTGAGACCAAGTAACGCTTGATCGGATCGAGGAGCGCGCGCGACGTCTCAATTGAATGGAAGAGAATACGAATCGTTTGACCAATCTCGAGCTCCACATCTTCCTATTTCCCTAGACGGCGTGTCGTTAATTCGATCGATTTTGAAAGACTTTTTTCTTTTCTTTTCGAAGCATTAACGCGCCCATATGCCTATCTGTTGTGTGTATTTGGCTTATCAAACTATAGATACTGGTTCTAAATAATCTTGATATACCAAGCCAACAGCGTATACTAACATACTCCCTCAAATATATGTCGTTTCAAATATCGACACAATTTTCGAAACACAAATTTATAAACCCCAATAAAATTATGATGTTAGAAAGTACTTTTTAAGACAAATCTACATATATGATTTTTCATATATCCAATCTAAACATTTAAAAAGATATTAATAGTCAAATTTTCGAAAGTTTAACTATATCTACGTCCAAAACAACATTTATTTGTACAGCCTATAGAAATATCCATTACAATTGTATACTAGCTTACTAATACCAGTATCTAACGTTATTGCAGATAACTATGCTTGTCCGTTGTCATATCCTTCCGCATTCCCCTTTTGGCTTTGTTCAGGGAACGGAACAATATTCTTGCTGTTCAGGATATCTCTCGTTCCCAGCATGCCGGTCAATCTAGATTTTGGGTGCTCCGTTATACCGGTCGTGCTCCCAATGTCTCTGGTGCCAAACTGCCAATGACATTTCCGCTGATGCTACACGTAGCAGTAGCTTCTTTCATTGCATTCCTCATTTCCTCTTCCACGAGTTGATCTTGACCGCCGAGTGCCAAAGTACTACGACATTGTCTCCCTCCATACGAATGTCCAGAATTTCGTAGAGATTTACTGACACTCGACCAGCCGCTTCAAAAAGACTAGAAGAAGCTGTGCTAGAGCTTATCTCCCATTCTCCCGTACTGCTCAGGATTTGCAAGTTCTGAACAGACATGCTATCCTGCGCCTTCCCTGAACCAGCAGGCGTCCTTCAAGTGAGCACATTTCCACATCCTTGGCAACACATACTGTATCAGCAAAGGTGAAGGATCTGTCGTTTCTGTATCAAGCGGATAAGAGATATACTTACCGAGTGATTAGATGAGTAAGCTCACATCACTTAGGTAACAGGTACAGTCATCCATGTATGTACCATCTGTGAGCAGCACCTTCGTGCTCTCGAATCAGCCAATTCAGCCTAATGCGTTCTCTCAGCAGCCAGAAGCTAGAGAAGGGCACAAGGCGACGCACCTGCACTAATAACACACTTCAAATATAGCCGTTTTATGTTAGGATCGCTGGCACTGCATTAGGAAGGGACTACCTTCCTAAATAAGAATATCTATTTACCTAAATAATTAATTAGTTTCCTAGGACAGAGATTAGTTAATTGGTATCTTATCTATTAGTTAGGAAGGTTATATATTAGTTAGAAGGTTATAATTTAGCTTGATCTTATCTATAATTGTTAGGACAGCCCTCTATATAAGGTCTATTGTAATCCAGAGGCAAGCAATGAATAATCAAACAAGTCTCTAGTTTCCCTTCTTTCTAAAGTCAGGTTTCAGAGCCTTTCTACCACGCAGGGAAGAGCCCTGCCGGTGGCTAGATGAGGGCGAGCGCCCTACCATCGGTCCTCGGACCCGTACCCAAACAACACTTATCACCACATTTTGAATATCTACTCTCACTCATTCTGGGGGTTGCAAATTCACACAATTAATGTTAAGACGTAAACAAGCAAAATGTAAGGAACAAAGAATTAAGATCGACATGGTGTATTAATCTCTATTTACCTTCTTTTGGAATAGCTCTCGGCGTGTCTGGAAGGAAGCACAGGTCATTCCACCCAACACAGTTTGTAGCATGTGGAATCCCAGGCTCTTTTTATTGCTACAACTCATCAGAATCAATACTTGGCATTATTTTCTTTAGTAGGCTGAATGATGATGCAGGAGTGACACATTCTGCAGTGAACTGCAGTAGTTCATTCTCTAGAACAGCAAAAGCATCAGCAAAAGCCTGTCATACATATGATCAAGTGGTAAGAGTTGTTAAATTTGCAATAGTGCAATTTGTTACACGCAAATTTATGTGTTCAAGGGCCAATCAAAGTAGCACATTAGTCCTAGATCCTAGTACTGCGTGAAGACTAAATTATTAATATTGAAATTCTCCAGTCTGAAGAATTACCATATATATGATATAATTACACAAAATGGTAATGGCAAGATTCTAAAAGGTAAGAAAAAAAAGGATCTCGAGAACATAAAATTTCTAGAGAGCAAAATATAGATCCAACCAGTGGACAAAGGAGAACTATAACTAACCTTGATACATTGGTGAATGCGGAAACAATTCCTGCCAACATTATTAGCAGGGCAAAGAGGATCGTCAATGTGAATTGGATCAATGCTGAAAAATTGAGCATATGGAAGATTACCATAGGTGATAGCTGACAGGAACAAACGATGTGATACTTAGTGATATTGACTTTTATTACCTGTGCCCTCTTTCTCGGTTCAAATAAATTCCGCTTCCTTGGATGGAAATACGCATATGGCGTGGATCAAATACATTCCTGGCATCCAGATCGCTTGACATTAATTAGATATCAGAAACACATTATATTACTAGTGACAATGGATGTTCCAAAAGGGAAATTGTACATGAGGCCCCTATTGTCATTTGGGCACATTTAAACAATAAAGTGTTCAGATGTATTTTCTTACCCAAAGAAGTACAGAAAATCCATCAAAAGGCTGCCCAGCTTCTGCAAAACATGAAGAGACATAAAAATAGCATTAGTAGCATTTTATGAAAATTGTGGGCATAAATTAAGAGAGAGATCTTTCCCACTGTTACTAGAAAAGTTTGAAACTCAATGATGGGACAATATGTACATATATGAAAGCTGATTACTAAAATATAACCATATGATACAGGAGCAAATGTCTCATAGGAACAGGATACAACAACTAACAATAAAATAGACTCCAACTCAGCTGGGCTATTCAAGACTTGCTGCTTACTTGGTTAATAGGCCGACCAAGATGATGCTCATGCTGAAGAAAACGAATGATTAATAGAACCTGCAAAGGATAGTGAAAAAAGGAGGCAGCGGTCATTGCCAAAAAAAAAAAGACAGAGCAGTAATTTTGAACTACATTATCCAAAGGTGGCAAGACATAAACAAATAAAGGTAAGCTGGGTATCGTGCTTCACTTGGTCTATTGTTAGCCATACAGCTCTAATCACTCTATGGGTAGAAAATCATCTGACTGAAAGAGTTCATACAGACAAATTAAATGAACCATCAAATAAGTTCATGGGCAAAGTAAATAACTCTGACCAATCTATTAATGTTAAGGAGAAACTTTTAGTCATTAACTCATAATTCTGAATTTTTTTTACAGCAACAATCCGGACAGAACGTGGGCCAACATAAGTTTGCATAAGAAAGAAGTTAACCAGTGCAAACGAACTATAAGAGCCATAAAATCACCAAAACAGAAGGAATCACAGGGGTATTATCAAAAGCTACATACCAAACAGTAAGAGCTTAGACCACCTGAATATGGGTGATCCAAACTCCGGTCAGCCAAAAATTTCTTCAGAACTAAGGCAAGAGGTACAGCCGCAGGAAACTGCTGAGTCAGCTCACGAACCTGTATAATTAACAACATCAGGAAGAAGGTGAACAAATAAACAGAGGAAACTTAGGTCTCAAGGGACCATGCTTAATAATTCTAGTCTTGCAAATTTCTTATTCATGTCTGCAAGCACAGTATCATGGGCAACAAAACATGTGGCATGTGCAATATATAGTCAGATAGCACCATGGTTCAACCTACCAAGCAGCTGGCTGGCTGTTCATTCATTTATGTACAGGGCTCATGCGTGGGGAAAGAAACAGGTCAATGTGGTATCAAACACCACATACTACTGAAACGGTGAAACCTTGTAACTGTTGGCTCTTGATTTTCATTTTATGTCAGTTGAACAATCATCAAGGGTTGACGGAGAGAAGGTATGGAATGGGGAAATTTTGGGGATTGATCCACAGATCCCCTCTCTCTATTTTCCTTTTGTTTTATGTAGTTACATTTTCTAGCCGACAACTCAGAAGAACCAAGAGCATGATGATAATTCAAACTGTATATACGATTCACATGATAACATTTCAAATATTGCCATAATGAATGTATCAATCGTGCATGCAGTTTTGACTCTCTATCATGCTTTCAACATAAATTATTACAATACCAAAATTGCAATATCACATGAGTCACGGCAAAAGAATCAATTATTAGAATGCATACGAAAGACAATATTTTATCCATAGGACAGACAATATCGAATAAGATGGAGCTTAATTATACCCATCTGTGTTTCTATATTATACGTGTGTTCTTAGATGATTCATGTAATGCTTATGGCAGATTATTCAAAATATTAAATTGTTTGATACAAATTGATTTACCATTACAATACAAGAAACAACCAAATTGTAATAATACAGATCAAAACCAAAATATTTGCATGAAGGTTGAATTTAAATCTTGAAAATCAAGAATAACTTATTATTCTTTAAAATAATAAGGTAGATAGTGAGGTTTTAATTTACCAACTCAGTAGTCTGGAGTCCTGTATGGGATGGTGATTTGAAACTTATATCAAGACGAATTGACTGCACAACATCGCAATTGTCCTTATTCACTTTTGAGCACATCAGCATGTTGTTGCCTTCTGAACTAGAGTTATCAGAACGAGGAGGGCTCCCTTGCTCTCCAAGCACATTGACTAAATGTTCTTGTGAGCTATCCAGAACAGAATACTCATTGGACATGTTTGTGTCACAAGGCACTTGTGCTACAAGCATGATAATAGGTATCTGCATTTTAATGATATAAGAATGAGAAAAATAAATACTAGCTGATGAACTAGCAAATGAAAGGCACTTACTGCTGTGTTTTCAATTGTTTTGAGGGAATCACTCCTGACCCAGTCCTGGTTTGCAAGACACCTTGATGCATGCTGAAACCAAAAAAGAGAAAAGATGATATGTGTGAAAAGAAAAGTAGCTTTGTTTTTTTACTTTGGGCACAAAAGTATGTATACATCTTTCATCCTAAGCAAACAAGTATATCAGCATATGCTGTATTGTTAATTCAGTAAATACAGGCACTATTGGGCATTGGCCACTGCACTAGCAGTCATGCAGCATGGCAACGATAGGTCAGCAGCCATGGTGCCACCGCCCACTGCTTGGCAGCCAGCACCACTGAACTGAACATGCGCACGACTGCAAACTGCACCAGCATTCCAGGCTTTCAGCACGCAGCAGCACTGGCACTGCTCTCAGTCAATCTGCCTCTACTAGCACTTACAGAACAAAGTCACATAGATGCAATACTAATGTCTAATAATGAGATTCCATCAAATCAAGGCGACAATCCAACATTAACAAACAGTTCCAAGTTCCAACATAGTCCATGGTTCTAGTTAAAATGTTCAAGATCCAACAGTCCAAATTGCAAATAAACATTAGCAAGATTGCTCATAGTCACATACTATGAAGTCCAATTTTCAAACAATAACAAAAGCCACATCTTCAATTCTTCATTCTTCACGCATCAAGCTCATCTGAGAAGCCACTTGCTGTTGGAACAGGATCAGCATGTTGGGCTGCTAGAACTAGAGGTGGACGACTTAAGCCAGATGCTAGCTTAGATTAGATGAGAATCAGGGGCAGGGGTGCTGGGCTGCTGGCTGGGCAGCACAGGACCAGTGGAAGCACGTGGATGCAGTGGCACTATCGCAGGTGGGGGAGGCCTGGGCGGTGCTGCGCGCCAGGCCAGACATCACGTCGCCCCTCGGTGTTGACTTCGGCAGTGCAAGCCAAAGAGAGACGCCAGAGAGAGCCAGTGTGTGTGTGCTGTCTGCTAGGGTTGAGTGTGTGCGGTGCGGAATGGGCCGATAGGCTAGGCTGTGCGGGGGATGGGTCAAGCTATGCTAGAAGGGGTAACTTACATTTCGGTATTTTTGGTTTTCAGCCAGTTTTTACCAGAAAAACCGAACTCCCAAAAAAACCTGAATTGTAGATCCCATACCGTATACCAGGCAAACCGAATTGACTGGTGCAGTTCGGTGGTAATGTGCACGGCCTACTTATGCACATATCGTAGTAAGAAAATTAGTGTTAAGTAAACATCTAAATGCTAAAAACCATTAATTTACCATGCCATTAAGATAGATGAACACATGGAAAACTTAAAAGTATTCCAACACATGTGCATCACAACTCACAAGCCACACAACATAAAAAAGAGAAAGAAAAGTTTTAATATTTTACTTGTTTACTGGGACAATTCTGCAAGAATCACTCTGTATAATATGTATTGTTGCAACCATGATTAAAGGAAAGTAGAGTAAGACAAAACACTGTCATACAACACACATTTCTCCCTAATATCTGGCAATGAATTAATAGCATAAAAGCTATTCAGGCCTTAAGAGCATAAATAAAGCACCAATGCGCACAATTCAATCAATTGAACACCTCAATATCCATTTAGACAGATTTTATGTTCAAATATGATAATACGTTATTCAGCTGATATACAATGCAGAGAGTAAACAACACAACTGATACTATAATATTTCACTCTGTTAGCCAAGGTGCAGTACCTGGAGGCATGTTTCCTTTATGCCATTCCGGCCCTCCAAAATTCCAGCTTCTTTAATAGGTTCCTGGAAGCAGCAATAATTTAGAATTGCCCATAATAGCATGAGGACAACTGCATTTCAACAACATTGTTATACACTGTTGCTAGTCATGCAACTCACCAGATTTCGAACTGGGGGAAGAGAAACCACAAGATCCACATCACTAGTTGGAAGAGCCAAACCAGTGGCATTTGAGCCAAATAGACTTGTACGGGAGCGAGGCCAGAGAACCTGCAGGCACCGTGTGACTCTTTTGACAGCCCAGCTTATATAGGGCTTCCTCACCAGATTCCCAGCAGCAACCTTACAAGTATTACGACTGGAATAAAAATCTACTAAAAGAGACTTTCAAAGGCTCAATTAAAAGCATGGCACAGAATTGCTTACTGTCAGAGTAATGATTAAAGATCATACAGCGCACATACATGAAGGTTGTGATGCAAAAGGCAGAAGATAATGGGACATACCTGCTTACAGAACAGATCTATCTCTTCATGTAGAGCATTGTGCATCAAAGAGAGGGATGCCTTGTGAGATGAACCATTTAACATATCTGGTGGCTGCAGAGGCAATGCAGCATCTGGCTGCAAAAGCATATGTTAGAAAGGCACAAAAGCTGCATAAACGAAACTTCTCGTCGATGGAAGATTGGAAATTACTTCCTTACATGTTGATCACGAGACAGCTGTGAAATCTTAACAAGGTGGTCCTGCAAGACAGTATCCTCAATTGATTGCACCAGTGTACCAGTGGAAGTACCTTTATTTGCCCATGAAGGCCATACAACTTCAGGACCATCCAAGCAAAACTGAGCCCTATTGAAAATTTTATCATCAGAAAACAAACTTCTCATCCCCCAATGCCTTGGACTTGAGCTGCCGGATCTAACAATCGGGAATCCTCGTTTCCTTGACTCTCCAACAGGAGAAGGAGGGGGTGGCCGAGGCACACGGGGAACACTAAGTACTACTGGTGATGGAGGTCTTCTTACAAGAGGTATATCCCTCCTGGTTGAAGGCACACATGGGCTCCTGTGACCATGACCACCCTTAAATTCAGATCTTGATGATCTTCGTGATATATTAGGAACAACTATTGGCCGCAGCATTGCATATGGCAATGTATCACCCTTTACTACTTCACTGCCACAAGACTGACTCTTAGCAATTGAAGTAACTTTTTCTTCAGGACTGTCTTGCACAGGAGATGGAGAATGCAAAGTTTCATTGTTGATGTCATTCCCTGCCATCGAGTCACCAACAGACTGAGGTAGAGGATCGGAATATTCATTTTGGGAACAAAATGGAGTGGAGGGTGGTGATGATACACCATTTGCATTATATGTAGATGGAATACCATTAGCCATGTCGTCAACAACTCGACTAACATCTGCCTCATGCCAAGCCCAAGCACTGTCATCTGAACTAAGAGATTGTGGTCTAGAAAAACCAGTTCCAACATGTTCTGCAGGACTCCAATACATCACACCTCCACCAAAATATTGATTAATATCTCTTCCAGAAAGTGCACGCCCATCTGATTCTTCTTCAGAAAACCAATAGCTTTCAGTATCATCCCCAACATCTGATGTGTTTCTCGGATCATTGTCGCCAAAATATTTCCTATCTTTTTCACTGCAAATACCACCTCGCATTAGTTGAGCAGGAATCCCTGACCAAGCAGAAGACTGCATCTGTGGGGTATACAATGGATCATAACTTAGAGCAGCATTGTGACTCAATTTACCATAACCTCTGAACACAGGAGGCCAATCAAAACTAAAGGGCACTGCTAGAGAAGATAGCATTTGGTTGCATCCAGCTTCAATTGGCGAATTTCTCACCTGATGGTTGGCAGGAAGGAAAGGTTGGTCAAATTGAGTAGGCCACTTGTAACCAACATCAAGATGCAACCTGTCCGCTGCGGCAGGGCGTTGTTGCGTTTCAGGAGATACAAAATGAGGCAGTGTTACATTAGGCCACTCATATGATGTTCCTCCCAGTAGGTTTCTGTTGTATACATAATATTCACCTCCACCATTTTTCATTATTGTACCATCGTCACTTATAGCACTTTGAAGCATGTTGGCAGGAATAACAGATGGTAAAACTTTATCAGTTGTCACTACAGAGTTACAACCTACATGTTTCTCTTGTCCTGTACTAACACCAGGTGCAAGTGTATACAAAGCTTCCTTTGTTATATCACAGCCAGTCTTATCCTGCACAGATCTTATCAAGGAGTCAACAGATTTTCTGTATAAATTACCAGAAGAAACATTATCACTTGTGGAAGGTAAACGTGAAGATGCTTGGACCATGGATTCATTTTGACTAATGCGTGATGGGGCCTGTTCGTTCATACTAAAGGCATCACATTTATGTGCACTCTGGCAATATTCTGCAGTATCTTCCAGTTTTGTGCAGCTTCTGATGCTTTTTCCTTCAGTTCCATTAAGTGTAATGGAAGAGTCAGAGCAACTCACAGCTTCAGGAATATCACTCCTGGAAGGATGAGCATATGATGGGAGATGAGGTGAGACATCTACTGCATCAATAGGTTTCTGTGAGGCTTCTGTAGCAATAAGAGGAACAGATGTCTTCAATTTGCCAGATCCAGTGTCCGCAGCTCTCGTCAGATTAGATAGTTTTGTTTTCCCTTTATGTTTGTTTTTCTTTTTGCTACGTTGATTCTTGCAGTCACCCAAACCAATAGCTTGCTCCTAAAAATTAAAATACAGAGAATGCCACTTGTCAGTCACGACATACTGAACAAACCACCAAAAAATAAAAAGGATTGTGCAAAAGAATGCTTACAACCTTTGGTGTTGGTGCAATTTCCTTGCAAGGAGTTTCTTCAGAAGCAGGTCCCATAGTAGTGCCTCCAACAGATGGAGTCTGCCGATTTGGCAAAACGCTAGAATGGCGACTTGCTGAGCTACTGCATCCATTGTCCTGGAAAGAGGTCCTTAAATCAACTTGGTAACATGCTTGTTGAAGCATATATGGAAAGAGGTCCTTAAATCAACTTGGTAACATGCTTGTTGAAGCATATAGTCCGGTGCCTATAGCAATACTATAGCAAGAAGAGCATCGATCAACTATACCTTGGATGCCTTAGCAGATGCTGTTAGCTTTTTTGAGCTGCTAGACTTCTTCTTTCCTTTTCGAGAACCTCCACTGGTCTTCTCGACATCTTTCTTTTTGGAATTCTTTGATGCTCCATCCCCAATGAGTTCAAGATTTATACTTTCCGTCGACACCACCATGAGAAGTCCTCGTAATTTCATGAGTATATGGTCAGCAACAGTACCAGCTGACGTTAATGAAATGAAAAATATTGCATCACCGCTGCAGTAAGGAATATTTCTCTTCAAACACACTATCTCTTGAACTAGTAGCAATCTTTTCAATTCTTTAGCAAACATAAGCTTCTTTTCACAAGACAGAATGCTTAAAACATCAATGCAACCAGGTCGATTCTTTCTGAAGAAAGACTGCCGTGTACATTCATAAGAAGTGTCTGCAACAAATGATCCTGATTCACCTAGGCAGAAACTTAGTTTGTCACTAGAAGCAATATCTGATCCTTCGGCAATTGCATTAGCCTGCAAACTTGAGCAATTAGCATATCAGATGTGCTTGAGGCACAGCAACTTGATCAGCTTAACTGCACAACAACTTTAGTAATTATCTTCCCAATCATTCAGTATGTAAAACAAGCCTGTATGGGGTGGCAAAGAGATTATTATTTGTGTACGCCATGCCAACATGACTGGGCCAACATCAACAGTTCACATAATCAATATAAAAGTCAACACAAGAACTCCAAATGTAAAAAGGAAGACCAATTGTCAATCAACATGTATTTGATGACCTAAGAAAGGCACAGCTACCAGAAAATGAGGGTTTGCAAATCACATAGAGGAGGAGAATTGTGGATACTACACATCAAGTCAGACAGAAAATAAGGGGGTGTTTGGCACAGCTTCAGCTCCACCGAAATCCGTAGAGTTGGTGGAACAAGGTATTCCTAGCTTCAGAAATTACTTGAGCCGTGGGTATATTAAGAGTGTTTAAGTGGATCATCTTGTTTACATTTTAGACTAAAAATATAAATTTAATTCATTTTATTTTAACCTACAAACTCCAGATCTGAGGTGGAGTTGAGATCTAGAGCTCTACCAAACAGGGCCTAAGTAACCTACTTGTGTTAAATCTATTGTTTGTAGTAGCCATTATTTGAATGCCTACCCCAACATGGTTGGGACAAAAGGCTTGGTTGTTAGTTGTTGTAAACATTATTTGAAAGCACTCCTATAAAGACAAGTGAAACATTTGACTCAACAAGGCCTTATAGAAAGGCACACACGACACAAGCTACCACTAGAAAATGAGGGTTTTCACATTACTTAGAGGAAAATTGTGGTACTACAGGGCAAAAGTAACCTATTTTTGTTAAAAGATATTGCAGTAAGTTAGGAACCATAACATAAAGCACACCACTCCAGTAAATACAAGAGGAAATTTGACTTAAGAAGGCCTTAAAATCGTCTTCATCGGAAACGTATCCCAATTAAGGACCAATTTGCAATCTGATCTTCAGTTTGTCTAACCTTCTGAGAAAAACATGATAGGGCCATAAGATGATAATAATTCTTGAAGAAATGAAGACTGTGCACCTATGCGGAGGCTTGTAGTTATCTAGCGCACACATTTCAGCAAGCAACATTATTTGTCAAATAGTTTGATCATGCAGCAAAAGATGAGTTTTTTCTCTGCACATACATTTCATATGACATTTTCAAAGCAATGTAAAACATAACTAGTGTTTAATCTGGCTAAATATTTAGGTGAAATAAATCAGTTTTGAGATAATAACACAACCTTGAATAATCCTCAGCTAGATCTAGGAGCCTTCCTTAACTGAATGCTACATAATGAAATCATGGATCCATGACCACTACATTTATCATGTTTACATCTTTTTTAAGAAACTTTTTAAGAGCACTAGATTTCCTTCCACATTTTCACTTAGAATGGAACGTACTATTGCGAAAAAAAATAAAGCATCGCACTACTCCTCTTTTCAGGAACTACTGCATAGTTATGGAGCATGACATTCAGCCTGTTTCCAACAATCAATTTTAAAAACAAGTGACAAGAATTATCGTCCTTCCATGTTATTTCTGTCACCCTTTTCCCTTCTTCCTCCGTCGCTGTTGGTCGTTATCATTTCCTTTATTTAAATATCACGGCAATAATAGTTAACACAAAATTACATCAAAATTGCTTTTACCCCCCAAGAAATAGAAATAAAATTTATTTACCTCACCTATATGCAGTACATTATAACTAATCACCACTAATTATTCAACAAAATTTTCGCAACACATATATGCAATTAACAAATGAAATGTGTTCTTTCAAGTTTTGATTCCACTTGAACTAAAACCATGCCCAAAAAACTAAAACTAACGAAACTACAGCATTGTTTCCAAAATTCTGCACTTTGCCTATACTAAACAGACCTGAAATTATATGCATACAACTGAGACACGCCGACGCCATAGTATTCAAAAGCCATGAATGTAAATTATTTCAAAATGCTGCGAAAGAGTATTTATTACCAGCGCCATTGCACCCTTCCCGAAGAAGGCTCCCATGATCCTTGCTCTCACCCGCGGCTCCAGCCTCATCCACCAATCCACATACCCCTTTTCTCTCCAGAAAGCGTTTGCTGCCAGCCCAGCTTTCTCCTTCACACCCTTCCCAACCCTCACCACTTTCCTACCTACACATCCACCTCCCCCAGCCGCTGCCCACGACATCCGCAGTGCGATCTCCACCCAATTGGCTACAAACTCCTCGATCACATAGTACCCCTTGGCCTTCAGCCACGGCAGCTCGGGGAACTCCTCGCACGCCATCGCGGCTAGGTCCACCTCGCCGTAGCCGTAGCAGAGGAACCTCCCGCCGGAGATCTCGTCCATGGCGGCGACGAAGGCGTCGAGGTCGGCGAGGAGGGCCTCGGCGACGGTGATCGCGTCGGGGAGTGGAGACGCGGGGGAGGAGGGGAAGAGGAGGAGGTTGGAGAAGAGGAGGCCGTGCGCGCAGGATGCCGCGGCGACACGGGAGAGGAGACCGCGGGAGAGCCGCGAGAGGACGGTGGGCTCGGAAGAGGAGGGGGAGGGGGAGGAGAGGACAAAGAAGGAGGAGTGTCCTCGGAGGCGGAGGCGGCGTATCATAGAGAGGAGTGCGGCGGCCGCAGCGGGGGATAGGAGGGATGTGGCCGCGGCGGCGCGGGCTGCCGGGGGGAGGGAGGCGAGCCACCGGAGGATCGCGGCGCGAGGGGAGGTGGCGGAGGGAGGGCTAGGGTTTGAGGCGTGGTAGAGGGAGAGGTGGGCGGTGAGGGCGTCGGCGAGCTGCTGCGTGGTGAGCGGCGAGGCGGAGGCCATGGTCGGAGGTGGGTGAGTGTTTGGCTGGTTGGTCGGAAATGGGCAGTGTGGCCTGAACCGGTTTAATTGGTCTTGGCTTCGCGTGGGATTTTTGCAAAAAGGCACCCGAAATCTTTTGGGGTTTTGTTCTGGCATTCTGACAGGTGGGGACGGGGTCTTCATTTTTGTGAGAGCAGAAGCACTTCTCTTCTTTTGAGGTGTGTTTCTGACAAATTTTCAGCTCTCAGCTGGTGTTGCATCCTTTAACTATTCCTTTTCTAGAAGTCGATGATTCCAAATCTAGAATTGCCGGTTCACTAATTTGGGCTTTGTTAAGAGGGTAATGATGTGGCCTCACTAGGTGACTCAGATCTTACTATTTGGGGCGGAGATAGGCCTATCCGGCCTGAGCTCAAGACCTGTCATGACAAGTCTATATAAAAACATGTTTAAAAATCAATAAAATTGTAGCTTAGCCAAAAAGGTATGGTGTGGTGGACATAGGCCTAAATTAGCTTCACCCCTTTGGTTGTTACTCTAGAAGAAGCTAATTTGGCTGTCAGTTTTCGTTGTCAGTGGGCTGAGGCCTCTAGGTTGATCCAAACCAATGGAGATGCAAATTTGGTAATTATGCCAGGAATTTACCGGTCCAGTTTTTGGTCAATTTCGGCGAGAAACGAACTAATACAAATGTATTGTAAACATAATCTGTCAGAATTATGGTTACAACTCACTCTGTCAGAATTATGGTCACAACTCACATGCTAGCCAAAATTTGTTAACAGCATATTGCTAACCATTTACATAACCCAACAGTGCGGTACCTCGACTCTATGATTGACTACTAGAGCCTGTTTCTCACCAAATATTGAAATAACACATGCAATGAACAGTCAAGTTCAAAAGTTCAGATTTGAAGTTGCAGAGCCTCACAGGTCCATCTAAGGCACTAGGAACCATGCATTTTCTCCTTAGAAATGTCACTAGAAAGTAGAGTTCCCGAGGGACATTAGAAAGTGCTTGCACAAAATCTTTTTCAGCTAATTACATTTATAATTAACCACGAGTAAGTTACATGTCGTATACCAAAAATCCGGCAGGTGAAGTAGAATTAGTGTACACCAAGAATCGAAAATATGAACATCTTACAACAACAAATTTCATCCCTACAAAACTAAACGAGTTTAGGCAGGGAGAGCTGCCGGCGCGGCTGGGGGAACCCGGTTCTCAACAGGGATCTCCACAAACTCTGAAAGAATCGCCCGGAACTCGTCACCGCTCAATGTCTCCTTCTCAAGGAGCACCTCCACGATCTTGTCAATGGCCTCACGGTTGCTCCTGATGTGGCTCAAAGCGATCTCATAGGCCTCATCTGACAACAGCTTCACAGCTGAATCAATGTCCTCTGCAAGCTTCTCCGACATGGAGTTCCTTGCCATCATTCTCATGATGACATCACTGCTCTGTGCTCCTGAGTCCATCAGAGACCATGGGCCGATCTCTGACATACCGAATGTGACCACCATCTGCAGAAGCATCGTGATCTCAGTACAATCGGGAACAAAGATCCATAGTTGAGGCAAGATGTCTACAGATTGCTGTAAATTATAGCAGGTAGCAGCTTCTCCAGTATGTGAGTTTTCTTTACATCTCTGTTGATAAATTAGCAAAGTTCTATAATATAAAGGTAGTGTACCTGCTTGGCTAAGCCTGTGATCTGCTGCAAGTCACCAGCAGCTCCTGTGGTCACCTCAGGCTCTCCAAATATGATCTCCTCAGCAGCTCTACCGCCAAGGCCACCAACGATTCTGGCAAAGAGTTGCTGCCTGGATATGAGCGTTGGGTCATCCATTGGAATGAACCAGGTGAGACCACGAGCTTGACCCCTTGGAATTAAGGTGACCTTTTGGACAGGATCATGTCCAGGCGTCAAAGTTCTGCAAACAGCAGCATTTCCAGATGTGAATGAGGTTGTCTGCAAACTTGACATTGGAGTAACATACAAAGCATGACAAACAAAAGCTGCACCAAATAACTGACAAGTGAAACAACAAGTGTACAATATCCTTTCAGGAAAAAAAACACGGAGAAAGTATCTTAATACACCCACCCAATGGGCAATACATGCAAAAAAGAGGTTGGAGTGTCTATTACCAACACCAACAATTTCTCTGTAGTCCCCCCAATACCCGGGTCATTTCAGACAAGAAATTTAGCTAGCATGCATAACAAACCACATAAACACATCTATGTACCTTAATACTTCAAGTGCACTACAGAAAATGCTGAGAAATTCAACAATCCTAAAGCAACTCAATCTATGGTTCAACAAAATCATAAGATATAATCTGCAAAAGATGCAGATTATCTCTTACCCGCAAATTGCATGCCCAACTTCATGGTAAGCAACAAGGCTTTTGCTCTTCCCATCTGTCATGACAGTTCCTTCCATACCAGCCACTATCCTGTCAATTGAATCATCAATCTCTTTCGAGGAAATTGCTGTCTTCCCACGTCGGCCCGCTAATATGGCAGCTTCGTTAAGAAGATTTGCCAAGTCTGCTCCACTAAACCCAGGTGTTCTCATTGCTATGACATCAAGAGAAACATCAGAATCAAACTTCTTGTTGCCACCGTGCACCTTTAGAATTTCTGTCCTTCCACGTACATCAGGAACATCAACAGTCACCTGCAACAAGTTACAAGGAATATCCAAATATTAGGAAGGTACTGAATATTCAAAGATATATTCTAGAACTTTTAAGACACTAGAAGATAACATAAGGTATGAACAATCTACAAAGGAGACAGCTGGGTATTGGACTTTTGGCATATAACTAGAACTTCACTAAGACAGAATAAATAAAGGTAAACACTATAACTGGAACATTTTTACTTAATTATGTTACAGTTGAATGAATTCACAAATAGAATCCAAACAGATGTTAACACCAAATAGAAATTCAGCTGATAAAAACTAACCTGTCTGTCAAAGCGTCCAGGTCTAAGTAAAGCGGAATCCAATATGTCAGCCCTGTTGGTGGCAGCAATAACAATGATTCCAGTGTTCCCCTCAAAACCATCCATCTCAGTCAACAGCTGATTCAGAGTCTGCTCCCTTTCATCATTCCCACCACCAATACCTGTTCCTCTTTGCCTTCCAACAGCATCGATTTCATCAACAAAGACTATGCAAGGAGCATTCTCCTTGGCCTTCTTGAAAAGATCACGAACCCGGGAAGCGCCAACACCAACAAACATCTCCACAAACTCAGAGCCCGATATTGAGAAAAATGGTACACCAGCTTCTCCCGCTATTGCCTTGGCAAGCAAAGTCTTACCAGTTCCAGGAGGACCAACAAGCAGAACACCTTTAGGAATGCGAGCACCAACAGCAGTGAACCTTTCTGGTTTCTTCAAGAACTCAACCACTTCCATGAAGTCCTGCTTTGCTTCATCAACACCAGCAACATCATCAAATGTAACACCAGTGTTGGGTTCCATCTGAAACTTGGCCCTAGATTGACCAAAACCAAGAGGGAAGCCAGGACCATTAGGTCCACCAAGGCCACCTGATCCTCTTCTTGACAATAAAAATAAACCACCAATAAGGATGAGTGGGAAGGCCAGGTTTCCAATCAGATTGAACAAAAGGGAACCAGATTCCTCCTGGTTGCTGTGTGCAGCAAAATCAATATTCTTCTGCCTCAACTTCTGAAGAAGCTCCTGGCTTAGACCGGGAAGCTGCACACGAACTCTCTGCACGCGATTGCCGAGCTCAGGAGAAATAGCCTCTACGATAGCAATCGTCCCATTCTCAAACAAATCAACCTTCTTCACTCTGTCCTTGTCAAGATACTCAAGGAACCTCGAGTAAGACATTCTTGAGGAAGAGACACCTTGCTCATCAGCAAGAACTTTCTTAGCACCCAGCAAGGTGGGCAACCCAACTCCAAGGTTTCCAAGTGCAAGCTTTAGGAACTTCCTTCTAGCATCATTAGTCTTGTGCTCCAGGGAAGAAGTCACAGACACTGGCCTCTGTGCAACACCGCTAGAAGGAAGTGCTGAGAAGGGAAGCACCCCTTTTGCAGCAAGACTCATGAATGTTGGTGCCATCTTTGCTCAGTGCTCACTGAAAAAAAATCAATGGAGATGTCATCATGCAGAGAACATATTTCATATCAATTTAATTCAATTGTAGCAACTAGCAAGGCTGCTACCCAAAGAAGCCCCACTGTCCCATGTTAAGTTTAATGGAGAAGAGAGAAATTGGGGCTGAATAGTTAGTTGTATTGCAAAAGCCCAAACGGCTAATATATAGTGTAAATGGGTGAAACCCTATACTAGACTACAATTCCTTAACTACCCCTAGCACCCACATGACTATTACACCTCTACCCTTGACATATTACAGTACTATCCTTACCCCCCCCCCCCTCCTCTTCTTTCCTCCTCTCAAACTCAAATGTGTTTGCAATAGCGTTGAGTTTGAAAGAGATAACACTAAGAGAGGGAGAGAGATAAATCCGAAGTCCGAACTTAAGATGTAGTTGAAGCCTGCGACTCTTGAACAAAAATCTGTGTGGTAGCAAACAATCTCTTCCTCGACGGAGTGGTACCTCGAAGCCTTCGCAAACTGTTCTTCGACTCTTCACACACCGATGATAGCCATCCACAAGATGGTGCCTCAAACCTTCGCAAGCTGTTTTTTGGCTCTTCACATGCTCAAATGGTTAACTGCACATCGAGTCTTGGAGAAGAGATATTGAAATCAAGAGGAATAGAGAGATGTGTTGAATCAAGCAAATGAAGAGAGAGAGAGAGAGAGAGATCAAATCACGCCTGCAAGAAGGCAAGGCGGAGAAACATGACGACAAAGAAGGTCATTGATCACGAGACGCAATGAATGCGAAGATGTGTAGCAAGATGGCTATGAGAGAGGACCAAAAGGGCAAAGGTCGCATCAACAACGATGGGGGCGACCGCAATCGATCCAATTGGACAGATCACAGCAACCCAAAAAAGAAAGAGCAATTGGCTTATCAACAAAGGAATTGATGGACTAGCACATTTCGACAAACTAGACGGGAGATGCAACAGACTTGGATGGACTCGATGGATATCAAAGGAAAAGGACTAAAGATTCTAGCAGCAGCAAGCTTGAATAAGACACATTGAAGGCCATCAGCTATGAAGACAAGTATTGCCGGATCCAGCGACGAGAATGATTACCGAGGTTGGCAGTGACGAGTAGCAGCAAGCGACGCTTAATCCAGCCAGGATGAGGCGCAAGGGCATTTGATCTGGCGAGAAGCAGGCGCAGATCCAGCCACAACGAAGATGAACCAGGCGTGCTATGTGCTGCTGCAAAGAAGACATGCTGCTGCTACTTGACACTAAGAAACTAGTAGAATTGCCGATATACTAAAGAGTAAAAATGAAGTTGGATGCCTGCCCCTGGGAGTGAAGACCGCTCCTCCCAGGGGCAGCTACCGTGGTGGAAGAAGATGGAGGCTAGAGTTTGGATCTTAACTCTGATACCATGTTAAGTTCAATGGAGAAGAGAGAAATTGGGGCTGAATGGTTAGTTGTATTGCTAAAGCTCAAAGGCTAATATATAGTGTACATGGATAAAATCCTAGACTAGAATACAATTCCTTAACTATTCATAGCACCCACATGCTATTACACTTGTACCCTTGAAGTATTACACTACTATCCTTAACATCCCAATGGCATTACAAAATCATGTTTTGGGAAAACTCGTTTTATTTTGGAGAATCCTTTTCTCACGAACACCATTTCTTAGAATGCAAAATGTTTTATAACACATGTATGATAGATTAAATGATTGAAAGGAAGCTTTGGTATAAGAACTAGAATGAAATACGACTGACTGCAAGCGCCCCAACCACTTTAATCCTTTTCCCTAACTGCAAATAACTACAATCGCGAGCCCAAAACACGATCATCCCCATAGGCTAACGCATCGTAGCTTCTACTTGCCGATTCGCCGATTAATTCAAGCGAACGAGCTAGCGAATCAACTATCCTACTGGTAAAACCTAGAAAAGCACCAAACATCACACAAGCTCTTGCAGCCTCCCAGCCCGTATTATTGCCCCCTATCGCCCCAAGCTAAAAAAATACTCCTAAACCACACGAACACTAACCAAACACAAGCTCCAAAAGCACCCCCGAAAAAAATTCGAAGATTTAAAAACAAACAGCTCCAGAGACCGAATCTCCTACAACACCAGACCGGATTCAAGCAAAACCAGGCGCGCGCGCGCACGCCACGTCCTGCTACGAGAATCACGGAAGCTATGAGGCGCACGCACCTGTGTGGATCGGACCCGGGAGGGGAGGGGAGGGGAGGGGAGGTGGAGCGAAGCGGGGTAGACGACGGAGCGAGTGGAGCGTATAAATAGCCGACACTGACGAGGGGCGCAGATTTCTCTCCCCTCTCCCCGCTTGTTTCGTTTCGTCTCCGGTGCGCGGTTGCGTGGGGAATTCGGGAGGAAGAGGAGCGGAGGGGGATTACTGGGATGGGCGTGGGCGACGTGGGCGGCTGTGCGTCCAGAACCTCGGCGCGGAAGAGATGAGCCCACATAGACGCAGGTAGATGTAGTAGTAGCCCAGGGTGAAAAATCCTCCTGGTCCGAGCGAAAGAGCTCGTCTGTTTCCCGGCGCGTTATTTTCGTGGCCGATGGCCTCCGGTTTTAGAGTTTTTTCGATGTCGTGGCTACTAAACTGGCGTGAGGTTACACTACTTGGACAAGTGCCTGTGGCTCGCTGTCGCCGGTCGTAGCACAGCCAGGGATAAACTTTTCGTTTACTGAAAAATTTCGCCAACCTCCGAAATCCGAAATTTCGCCCGAAATTTCGGTTTTTCGGCCGGAGGACATTCAAAATTCAAATTTCAAATTTCAAATCCGGTTTGATTTCCACCGAAATTTCGCCGAAAATACCCGAAATTTCGCCGAAATTTCCCGAAATTTCGGTCAAAATGAACTGACTGAAAATTGGTTCAAAAAAATTTTTTGTGTAGGTTTATGATACATTAGAGATGTTCTCATAAAATTTTCAGATGATTATCAGTTCTGTGGATTTTAAAAATTCAAACATTAGTCTTGTCCGATGAAACGTTGATCGGCAAGTTTGAACCGGATGAAAAATAGTACAAACGACGTTAGAAAATTTTGAAATTTTTTTTGGAGATTCCTGAAATACTTATTATATTTATATAAAAATTTCATATGATGATCAAATGTGAGGAATTTTTAAAAATTCAAAAACAGAGAGAGTTGAAAACTAGTACTTTCAATGTTAGAATTTTTATAAATTCCTGGAGAAATATTTTGAGACGAAAATTTTACATAAGAATCCTTAGCTCAAATGAATTTTAAAAACAAAATTTCAAAAAGTTATAAAAATATTTGAATTGCCTGATAAATCCTTAGCTCAAATGAATTGATTTTTGAAATATAATACAACAAATTAAGTTTAGTGCTTACTGTATTCATAGATTTTATTGAGCAACCAACTAAGGTTGAAATTTTTTGAAAATTTTGTATAATGGTACTGAGGAAGTTATTAATCTTTCATAAAATTTTTAGATGATGATCACACTCGAGAAAATTTACAAAAATATAACAAGTTTACTGTCCCAATTATGTCCATTCTGTTTTTGATTTTTTAAAGATAACAAATGATGTTAAATTATTTTGAAAATTTTTGTCTATGATTCCAAACAACAAGGGATGGTACCATAATTTTTTCAGATGATCATCAGGCCTGTATAATTTTTAAAAATCTGATAGTGTTTCTGCCCGAATTTTAAAAATCTCAAAAATTAGTTTTTCATCAAATTTTCATGGAACAAGACCTTCTTAAGGGTTATTGGACCCATTCCGTTCAAATCCGGCCAAAAAATTTGAAAATCCGGGCTCCAAACCCGAAATTTCGGCGAAATTTCCCGAAATTTCGCCGAAATTTCCGAAATTACTGTTCAGCACTGTAGCAAATCAAATTTTTTTTAAAATTTTGAATTCGGCCGGGATATATAAATTCGGAGGGGGCCGAAAACCGAAATTTCGGCGAAAATTCAATCCCTGAGCACAGCATGCTGGCGCCGTCCATTTCTCTCGCACCACCTGCCGACTCAAAAATTCTCTATTGGTTTGCGCAATCAGTAATTGGCTCAACAGGTTTCTTCTATGGTACCCTCTCCGTTTCAAAATAGATCTAAATAGATGATAGTTTTGCACTTCAATCAAAGTACAAATAGAGATTATCAAATTATCCTCCTTTGTTAACTCACTTATTCCTCTTATATAGTATATGTTACTTTAATCTATAATAATAAATATCATTAAGAATAATAAATGGTAAGAGTATGTAAAGGAAAAAAAATAGTTAAAAGCTGTCTCAAAATTATAGGATGATGTATATTTAGAAATAAAATTTGAAAGTTAGAATGACATGTATATAGATACGGAGGGAGTAATGGTTGTTCGCTCTATCAGTCTATCTGCAAGGAATACAGTTACAAAGACAAAGCTCACTGTCACGAAAACGAGAAGAAAAAGAGGACCAAGCACTTAGCACTCACAGGAGCAATTGCTCGGGGATATGGGGAACTGGGAATGCATGTTTTTACAGAACTAGGATTCGCAAAATGTGGGAAGAGACTACAGCAACCTTGTTTCCCTAATCTAATGAGATGCGCCGGATCTTGCAGACCAGGTGGGCGGTAGGGAGGTCGACCTGGCTTCCGCCGTCTGACTTGATCAGCTCGCGAACCTGGTCTCTCGGGGTGGAGATGCAAGCGTGGAAGGTGGAGAGGAATGGAGGGATTGGCATTGAGAGCGCAGAGAGGACGTTGTTCAGGTACTCTATGTCCGCTGCAAGTTGCTGCGCACCTCGGTCGGTGATGTAATGGATCCCACGCAGCTGCTCCATGAACAGTGTGGTAGCACCCTCGGCAACCTGAGACATGGAAACAGAGATTAAGGACAACAAAGACTAGAATCTCTCACATGTTTAAATTCAAAGGATTAGTGTTATGTATTCTGATAAGATTATTGGGGGATTTGATGTAGTGTTCTATTTAATTGGTATACGCATATTTTAGATAACTCACTCTTCCCTCTATAATTTGCAAAGTAATGCATTGCAGCATGATCGATTTTGTATTTTTGTTGATGGCATATTTTACAAGCACACATGGTGATGGGCAGTATTGTCGAAGATGCTATGATCTGATCTTGTGCAGAGTAATAAAAAAAATATTGTACTACTTACCTTAAATATCCACTCAGTAGCAAAGAACTGTGCCTCATCGTTGCCAGCCTCACTGCCTGAGATACCTTCTGAAAGTGGCTCCAGCTGTTGAGGTAAAGTGAGGAGATACTCCCCAACACTGGTCACATATGCTTGTGGGTAGGCACTGAAGCTTGGAAGAGGAAGACCACTCTGTTCCTCCACGGACGACCAGATTGGGAGACGAGCAACCTCGTTGAGACGCTGTCGAACTTTCGCTATGAGCACATCATAGACAAGTTCGTTTACTGTGTCTGAGAAGGCCGCAACTCTTTGTGATGTGACAGGAAGAGCGTGGAACCTTGGATCTTTTGACTGTACAGTAGAAATATTTTCTTTAAATGAACAGTACACAAAGGCACATAAAGTCACACGTGCAAGAAATAAAGACAGTCATGAATAGGTTCTATGATACAGATGAATGACTTATAGCAATGCAAAGCAGAAAAAGCAAGTTACTACCGAATTTATTATGAAGCCAGAGATTCTAAACCAATCGTCAAACCCTACAATTTTACTCCATATGTTTGAACTCAGGCTGTTCAAGCAAGTCATGGACTTGCTCAAGATCACCAACAATATAGAAAAACATAGTATCAAATGATCAAGCAAACATTTCATCCAACACAGAAATCCATCGTTTGCTAGAAAATAGGCATAACTAAGGCCAACCAGTAAATGATGCAATCTGGATTATCAGATCAAACATCAAATAACTCAGCCAACCAGTAAATGATGCAATCTGGAATATCAGATCAAACATCAAATAACTCAACACCTCAAGTGCTACCTAAGTATGACTAAGGTTTATCTAGCAAATTCTATTCAGTGATGACAGCAGAAAATGCATTATTTTGCAAGTTCAATCACTAGCTTATTCAGATGTACAGTTGTGGTCAGAGAGACGAGTTATGACTCCTGTGTTTTAACACTAAATGCAAGAAAATAAAACCATAAAACTTGCCTGTTCTAGTACAGCGAAGAGTTTCTTAGACTTGTCTGGTAGATCTGTGAGGCGAATGGCCGCGATATCAAGTGCTGCCATCCCAGCCAGAGGCACTTCCGCATTCTCATCAGCAGTTGCTGCGGGTGATTTACCCAGGCTGGAACCAAATCCGGAAAGAGAAAAGTTTGTTCCAATCCTGGCAAGAGTAGCCCTTAAAGAAGCCTCAAAAACTGAGGTCCTACTAGTTAGGCAATCAACAACTGTAAGAATCTGCAAAGCACCCTGGACAATAGACCATTCTTCCTCTTCAGAAACATCCACTGATCGTGGTGCTTCCTTTTTCTCTAATCCTGCATCTTTTTTCGAGGCATCACTATGGGCAGTATTATCCAGCCCACATACCGTCCTCAGGGACTTCAAAGTTTCTTGTAGGTTAGATATGTATTGCAGCATGATGTCATCAAGAGCCAGTACCAGTTCATCTGCCTCTGACCCGCCAGTAAGACTTATGCATCTCTCAACAGCTGCTTCAAGAAGTGCTATCATCTGTGGGATGGATTCCTCCATTCTACGGATAGTTTCGCTGAGCTCTATACCCTGTGCACCTACACCGCGAGCAACAGCTCCACGGATATCTATACCTGCCATCCCGGCAGAAAGTATAGCGCGCTCCATCTGCCCATACCTACACAACATGAAAAATAGTATGCTGAGCCAATTGCTTAGTACTGTACATCCATATCAACAAAGAGTTGCCGTAAATACAGGTGGTAACAAGATGCACATAACTTTTTGAGTATCCGTATTGGATAAAATAGCTTCAGTGTTTACCTCACTTTAAAGGCTTCATATGGGGAATAGATAGCTTTCAATGTATTAAGCAAAACTGCAAGATCTGCTTCTGAAAATAAGTGCTGAATGTTCCTAGCAAAAGTGCCAGTCATGTTGTGCAGTTCAATTAGTGCTACCACATGCTTATTCTGCAACTTGGTACTTTTTGGCAAGTCACCTGATAGAACATCCAGTATGCCTTGGGCACAGAGAAGATAAAATCAATTTATTGAGGGGGAAAAGTGTGATCGTGCAACAAACAAGCAATAACTAATAAGTTGTCAAATAGAGAAATAAATATGCAATGCAACCATGAAAATATTACCTTTTGCAACAGATCTGGTTTCAGGAACAACATCTCCAGTTGCTAGGTTGACACGAGAGACAAAGCTTGAATTCAACTCACTCATGGTCTCAACAAGTACTTTTGGGACTAGTGATTTGTATTCTTCAGGGAAAGCAGTCAAGCACCTGTGAGTATAAGCATTTTAGAGCAGCTATAGTTTAAAGATAAGAGTTTCAACAGGGCAAAAAAATATTCTTTCTTTGGTGACCCGAGGATAGTTAAAAGCTGCACCGGATCCCATGGACATACCACTTCCATTCTTGTTCGAGGTACATTAGTGTCTCATCATAGAAACTTGGCAACCAGCTTGAGAATGAGAGACTACTTATGATTTCACCACCATGCTTCTCCATCTCTACCCTGGTGGCTCTTTGCTTTAGGTCAAAATCTTCCCAAAGTTTCTTTAGAGGCTTGACATGGATCTTAGTATATTGCACCTCCAGTGACTTAAACCTCCCAATACGTATCAATATACCACGAAGATCTTGCACAGCATCAACCTTTCAACCCAAATTTGCACAGCAAACAGGTTCTAAGTAAAAATGAGATGTTCCATGCACTGTTAATATAAATGAGATGATTTTGTGAGGGGAAAAAACCTTGCGGTTAGAAAGGGCATCCAATAAACGAGGTTGAACCATTTCGTCTAGCCTTTCTTCCAATACTTCAAGCTGCTTTCTCACGTTAGCAAACTCTGCAACCTGAAAGCAATATTTTATAAGCTAAATGAACAGCTTCTGTATATAAGCTAGAGAGAGATTACAATACCTCGCCAACTGCTGACAAGCAATGTCTCATGGTTGCCAGCGTTTCCGCAGCTTTCGGAAGATCACCACTGGAAAACACATCCTCAACACTTTGGCTCAACTGAGCTAGTCCAGCTGCATCCTGTCATTCCATCGAACAAACTCTTACAACTATTAGATAAGAACTTACCACTGTGAGTAAAACAGTTAGTCCAGTGAGTGCCATGGTCCACATACACCTTACCTGCAATGTTCCATATGCCGCTTCCATGCGTTGTTTCACGGTATCAATTCGTGCTAGTGCAGTTATCGACTCAGCAGATGAGCCCTCAGCCTGGTTGAAGAAATCATCATCAATACTTTGTTAACTACCACATTTGTAAAATGCAGCTGGAACTGGATGCCTAATTTTTTTATCATAAGAATCGCTAATTACCAAAAAAAACTAGTATTAGTTAAATCTGTTGTGGAATATTCTACTCCATACATGTGTAGACACTTTCCTAAACAGAGTCATATGAGGTTCCTAATGAGGACTCATAATCCCAGTAGATTACTCTAGGATCTAGCTTTCTTCTCCTGTAAGAAAAGCCCCTCCTCTCCCATATATAAGTGGGGGCATAGAGGCACATTGTAAACACATCAAAAAAAATTAATAAAGAGAAGACAATTGTGGATCTACATCTTGTGTCTGTTCTGATCTCATGTTTATGCGATCTTGATTGGTTAACAACAACCTTTATACATAACATGTTATTAGCATGAGAGTGCTCCCGAGCAAAAGTCGTTCACACTTCAAAGGTTATCGCTTGATCTTTCTAGGTCAATTTCAGATGCCGAATTTATTTCACCTCTCCCCAGTTTTGTATTATTCTAATCCGGCTGGTGTCTCACCTTAGGTGGGATTAGCATCAACCAAACCCCAGCCATCGTTTGTGCCTTGGTGCGATCGGTGTTGTTTCATGCCTTGGCATGCGTTGAGTTATTTGGACGTCAATTCACACCTTAGCATGATCGGTGTTTGTGTCATGCCTTGACAAGCAGTTGAATAGATCTAGGCATCAGGCAATGCCGTGGTGCCACCAAATGGATACACCAGTGATCTGAACATGCTGTGGTGTGACTAACACCGTGCCGTGCTTTGTACATGGTCACCAACCAGGCGATAGGACAAGCCGCTTACGTGACGCGACCGTGTGCCCTGTTGTGGCGAGGATACAAGAACACCATCGAGACTACATCGTGGTGTGGATCATCAGAGGTTGACTCCATTGCACCATTAGCATGGGATGTCGCCAACGATCTTGCTGTGGCGAGACGCCAGATGTTGTCATCATCAAATCACCGAGACGGCCGAGCGCGAGACACCATCGTCGTTGCCACTGTATGTGAGACATAATCGGGTGTCGCGGTTGTCATCGTGCCATGAGCACAGGTCGACCGGATATCCGTTGTCGGTTTCCTCACCGTGTATGGGGGCCGAGACATCGCCGCCAGCGTTATCCACTAAGAGAACGTCGATGAGTTACCACCGCCGCACCGCCATGCGTGGGCAACAGAGCGATGCCGCGACACTTGAGCCAAGCCGAGCTCGGGGCACACCACCACATGGCCATAGGGGCATAGGGGCACATTGTACACACAACAGAAAAGTCCCCTCTTCTCCCATATATAAGTGGGGGCATAGGGGCACATTGTACACACATCAAAAAATATCAATAAAGAGGAGCTATAGATCTACATCTTGTGTCTCTATTCTAATCTCATGTTTATGCAATCTTGATTGGTCAACAACGACCATTATACATAACAAAATCCATTTGTAGTTTTCATCAAGAATCAAGATCAAACAAATTGTTATTACAGTTAAGAGAAAGAGGGATGGTTAGTTGGTACATTGCAATAAGAAGTACACACTCATCTCGTTCTGAAAGATGCTGTCATCTGTAGTTAACAAGAATGGCAGGCCTCGGTATTTTTATGATAATACATGTACATGCATTATTTATATGGACATCAGATCTGAATTTGTTAATTTGTATGCACCTTATATAGTATGCTCAAAACTCAAAAGTTTCTATGTGCAAAGCTGTGACGTATAAACACATAACATGTAGCAATCCAATACCAATCACAGACAACACATGTCGTGTTTGTTTGCAACTCAAGTGCCAAAAGCTAGCTTGGTGGTACCAAGCCCAGGCAATCTCCGAGATCCAGTTCCAATTAACAACGAAAGGAGATACTAAATCCTAAGCCCAAATAGATCAAACCAAAGCCTCAGTTGAGAATTTGGCAGTATTTTATACAATGTTCTCTAACAGCATGCTCTGTACAAGGCGAAGCCAACACAGATAAAAATGGCATGGCTTGATACGGAATTGCGAGATCCAGACACAATTGAAAACACGGTACCGATGGCCGAGGAGACCAAACTATAAGCATAAACGAATCAAACTAAATCTTAGTGTGTGAATTTTGACTCTATATTAGCACATTTGCACCGATAAACCATTCCATATCCCCTCCAAATCCATCTCGATTTCGTGTGATACAAGCACGGGCACTGTGAGATCCAGATCCAATTAGGAACGAGAGGGGGAGGGTGGGCACCTGTGAGAGGGACTGGAGAACGGAGGCAAGGTGGGAGCGGAGCGCGACGGCGTCATCGCGGAGGCGGAGCGCGTCGCGGCACGCGAGCGGGACGCGGCGGATCGCGTCGGCGCTGTCCCGCTCGAGCGCGGTCGCGGCGTCGTCGGCCGCCGCACGGAGGCGCTCCTCGGCGTCGGCGAGGAAGCGGTCGAGCGGCTCCGACGGGTGCCGCGCGTCCAGCGCCGCGTTGATCCACCGCTTCGGGTCGAACCCCTCCGCCCCGAACTCGGACGCGTCCACCACCACCATTCCCGCTGAACCGCGTCCGCGCGGGTCTCCTCCCCTTCCTACTCCTCGGCTCGTCGGAGATTTGGGGGAGACGTGGAGTGCTCCGGAGTCCGGAGTTTGGAGGTTGCCTAGTGCTAGTCTTTCGTCTCCGCGGCTCCTCTGTAACGACTAAGGGACTGTTTGGTACAGTTCTAGATCTCAGTTTCATCTAAGATCTGAAACTTGTAAAGTAAAATAAAGTAAATTAAGTTTTTATTTTTGGTCTAAAATATAAACAATATGATCCATCTAAATACTTTTAATGTACTTACAGCTCCAGCTCCACGGATCTGTGGAGTTAGAAATACCTAGCTCCACTAGATCCACGGATCTGATAGAGCTGGAGCCCTACTAAACACACCCTAAGGCCCTTGGTTTTTTCACCGACTTTAAAGTAAAAAAAATTAAAATCTAAATAAACGAATAATTTTTTATCTAGATTTTTCAAAAACTATAACCCTTTATATAACTAAAAGCTAAAAACCACTGAAAAAAAAATTAGACTTATTGATGATTAGTTTTAGACTAATAACATTAAAGTTAGATAAAATTACTCACCTCTATCATGTACAAAAACCATTAACTTTTAAGCTATTTAAGCAAAAAATTGGCTTTAAGCTATAAACCAAAAAGTCTAAGTCTAAGCAAACAGGGCCTAAGGCTGAAAACAGATGGATACTGCTCTTCTAATATTCAAACTTTTTTTATTCAAAATCATATACAAGCTAGCTGGATATGATACAGATTTGAATTATTCGGAATACGGATACAGGACGGATATGTAACGGATTCGGATCGAAAACAAATGAAGATATACGGATAATGCACGTATATATAGAGTAATATATGTTGAATTAAAACTATGAGTACATGATTATAGTAATAAATTATATGTCAAACTCAATAAATGTCGTAGAAAGAATATGCTACTTGAGGATCAATAGAACCAACTAATTGTTAATATAAATAGACTGTTATGGAAAAAATATGATAAAAATTGGTTGGGTCTTACTAGTATCCGAATAGAAAAAATCCGAATATTCTATGCGAATATCCGAATAAAAAAATTTGAATATCTAAATCCCGTCTCGTGTTTACTGAATATTAGATGCTCCAGATCCAGTCATAAATCCGGATTAAAATATCCGAATCTAACCGGATATTCAAATTTGATACCAATCAGATCGGACGGAAGATATTAAAACCTGCTATCGACTACTATTGCACTGGGGTCAGTCACTTCGAGGATGTTCATGGACGGGAAAACGGCTTCGCAAAAAACGTCTTCTATGAAACTATGCGTAGACTAACGTATACGCTAAACAAAGGCGGATATCATCTGTAGGATGGCGTATTCGTATGACACTTTTTGTTTGAAGTGCCCTTCTCGCATGTCTCTGATTATCATAAACTGTGTTGTACTACTAAATCACGAAGCATCTCTTGCTTTTTTATTTAGAGTACCATACTACCATATGCCCGATATACGCTATGTAAACAGCAGTGAAAATGGAAAGAGCGTATCTGAAGCTACGAATTTCGCATCAAACAGTTCGACTCCCGGAGAAGATTGAGAAAGTTTTGCACTCCAAAAGGGACTAAAATGTTACTACAACCTACACCTGGACAGCCCCTGGTACAGTAGTTCATGTGCTAATAGCTAGTTCGTCGTCGGAAGAGCAGCAGCTTATGCCTCCTCCATCCTTTTTCCTGTGTTGACAATGCACGTCATTTTCAGATTCACACAGGAGTCAGGAGGACACCAAAAATCTGCTGATGTCATCCGTCACAACTCACGAATTGGAACTTCAAACAGAACTCAATCGTCCATCCCAAACACAGTAAAAGAACATCTGCATTTCTGCCGTCTGCTGGTGGTACAGCATCGGTTCTGAAGTGAATATTAACTTTCTGAGTACAGATTACGGACTGCATCCCTAAATGATCAGAAGGAAATCAAAATATCAAATGCCAGCAATACCAACAGCAAACTTAGATGAACTTCGAAATGAACAGGTATCAATATGATTTCGATACAGTTTTAAGACGGATCCACAATTCAAAACCCCTATTACATTACAGTAGAGAATACTTCCAAAAGGATTATTCAACATATCATTATCACCTTAATCAACTCATGGTAACTCAAAGCATTACATAATTACATATATTTTACGTACATGCATACATAGATGTATACATACAAAAACATATAGAGCTATGCCCCACACGAGAAAAAAAAAAAGAATTGCATGAGCACACAAAACTGGCTATCTACATGAACTTGATAAGCAAAACTAGCCTAGGGTTAGAGCATTATTGGAAGCTATACAGATGTCAGTGCCACAACACGTCACTAGCATTCATAAACTGCCAGACCAGAAGTCCACAACTCCAGTTCAAGGAGAACAGAACGCCTCATGGAAACGACTGAAGCTTTGACCGCAAATGGGCAGGGATCTCATTCACTTGTTACCCTGGAAAATGCAAATGCTCTTTGTTGATGTCGAGATGCACTATATATCAGGTCACAAGCACATGAACAGGGAGAGTAACTTACATGAATGGAAGATGACAACTCTGAGGAGATCCGAAATTTTCCATGCCTTCGGACTTAATTTGATCACCGCCAGAACTATACGACGATAGCAACTTCCGCTGCAATCAGGGAGATAAATCGTTTAGGATTTCAGAACTGTGCATTAGAACAAATAAGAACTGTTTCAATTGCCAAAGCGTCATGTAGAACAAAAGATATGCCCCTTATCAGTATGGTTATTGTGTTCCAAGGGTATCCTTGGAAACCACAATGATAGCAGCTTTTCAAAGTTATTTACTCGGTGTGTGTGTGTGTGTGTTAGGGGGGTAGGGGGCGGGGGAATGTTTCATAAATTGTTTCTATGGTCACTACATTATTACAATCACACGTAGGATCAATTCATCAATGGAAAGTTTAAAAAGAAATGGATGCAGTTACATTCCTACAAGTTAAGAATACACTGGAAAACCAATGTAATAGAGAATAGCACAGAAACAGATCAGCAAGGTGCTAACGTATCAAGCACATGAACAGATGTTCCCAATTGAAAATATGGCTCGAGAGGATGGCACTCAAGGAAGCTAAGGAAAGGAACTAACAGACGGTTGCTACGAATATACATGCCAAGGGAGGGAGGATAACTTATTAACGTAAAAAGGTTTTCACCTCTCTTAAGAAATAACCTTGCAATATAGAGCAGTATGAAAATCATGAAATTAACCAGTTAAATATTTCTAATAGAAAAAAAAAATAGCTAGCACGAACTTAAAACAAATGCATCTAACAAGAACCTGACTGTGCAGCAGCTACAAAGGTCATGTGACTTCAGAACACCTCAGGTCAAGGGAAAATATTCCATCTCCAATATTATTTTGAAACACAAACTGGAATTTCAGGTAGTTCTAAGGTAATACAACAGTGATAACAACATCTTAAAGCACTATATTATCATAAGATTATCAGAATCACTGCACTGAGTGAAAGTATGGTAAACCCTAATGATAGTACAGTACACGCATTGGATCATGACTCAACCTGCTTAAGACAACTACAAGGTGCAGAAAGCTAAAAGAGAAATGTGAGTGGAAAGAAATAAAACAACTTACATGTTCCTCAAAGTCAGGGCTAGTCAGGTTCATGGATAGATTTCTCATCAGCAGTATGACCTGTAGATTAGTCAATTCACCAGACCAATGTTCATTGTAAGTCAACTAGCATCGTTGTGTGAACAGATACTAATGAAGAAACAGTTGTCCATACAATACAAGAACATAAATCGATAGCAATGAAATGCAGTAGATGGAGAAACAAAACAAAACTAGAAGGAAAGAAAGCAATCAGGAGTCAGGACTCAAGACATGGTAAAAAAATAACGGGAGAAGAACAGAAGTCAAGACAAATGATGCAATTTAAACAACAAAACATGTCTAAATAACTTCTTTTTGGGAAAAAAAAAAGAAATGTGGATTTTAAGTTAATATTAAGCTGGGCAATGTGAACCAGGGTTCACTTTATCGCGAAAACTGCAAAAACCGACCGTATTGAGCCGGTTCGAAATACTAAACTGATCGGTAAACCGGTCAAATTCAAAAAATTCAGAAAAAATTATGTCACGTAAACCGGTCGAAAATCGGTGAAAATCGATTGATTTTTCAAGAAAACCGATGAAAATCACTCAAAAAATCGAACACAAAAAAAAATCGATTCACCAGTCGATTTTCGAGAAAACCGATTGGTTTTTCAAAAAAAAAAATTTTGAATCTTTCCCCAAAACATTTGATTTCGTAACCCTTCAGTTTTTAACGATTTTCGCTCGATTTTCATGGTAAATCGGTACCACCAAGACTTCAATTTTCAACCCGAAGATGGTTTGGTTAACCCTAATGTGAACAACGGTTACGTCAGCTGGATGTTTGGGCCTCAGGGGTGAAAAGGGTTTATGTTTCTTTATATGCTAAAAAAAGCAAGAGCAACGCGAAATGTTGGTGACACTTAAGAATTTTAATAACTTTTTACAGCTAATAGGGCCCAGAAACTTACACTTATTTAACATTATTACTGATAGATTTTTATGAATTTTAATAACCTATGTTTTATTCCAACTGTGCTGAAAAAAAATATTCAAGAGTGAACTTTATTCATCATCATGTTAATCAAAAGGCGTGACTATTAGTCTTTTGTAAGCCACTAACTATTTCTACCAGAGAACTATAGCCAAGACTACAGCAGAAATTAGCAAATAAAACATCAGTTAGGCATATAGGCACAGAGACAAGTTAATACCATTGAAATAGGAGAAGTAACAAAATAGTGAATAACAAAAATGGTTCCAATGAAAAAGAAGAGCTTACAAAAGACATACCGTTTCAATATCAATCGGATCCATCGCCTTTAACCTCTGCAAATGCCCGCTAGTATCTGGATCAAATATGCTTCCCAGAAAGTTGTATACTTGGGTAAAATCTGGCATAGCTGCATGAGTGCATGTGTAATCAGGCAGCAGCAGACATGAGGATGCAGTGGTAGAAATGCACCAGTGTCTCACACATCGAGACGGGTCCCAATCTCTATTTTAAAGGGATGTTCAACTAACACAACAAGATATCATATTTCATAATATGGCAATAATTCAAGGACAGGTCCCTACAGAACAGATTAGGACATGATAAATTTGCATGTCTGTCATGTCACACAAAAAGGTCAGGCTTCCGGGGGTTGGGGGGGAGGCCAGCTATCTGAAGGGCTTGGAGTAGGTAGTAATGGGTTGGCCTATGTTTCTAAGTCAATTCATAAGACTATGTAATTGGACATTTTTAAGCCTTTTGAGAGCTAGGCTGCTAGTTGTGTTTTGTAAAATAGACTTGTTACATATACAAATGAGACAACTTGGATCGTCAAGGATTTTTTCCATCAAAATCATATGTATATCTTCTTAAATTCCACGTGTGAGACTACAACAAATCTTCTCTAGGGAAGTGAAATATCCTTAATGCTCTGAAAGAATCAGAATACAATCCCAAAATTAAGGGCCTGTTTGTTTTAGCTTTTGATTCTGGATTCTAGCCCTAAAAGCAGAATCAAAAACAAACAAGCTGATTCTAGAATCCGATTCTCACAATCCAGCCCACCTATATACACTAGAATCCACAATCTACTTTATATGTGCTTTTGGATTCCAGCTTTTGGAGAATTAGCTTCTCTATAATCACAATCCGGAATCAGCTTTTAGAGAATTCAAAGCTGAAACAAACAAGCCCTAAATGACCTAACTGGTCTCTATTGCTGTATGTGCGCTAGGATGTCCAAGAAGGCATAATGCAGCTGCTATTAAACAGCAGTAGTGCCTCTATACTATTCTTATTGCAGCAATTTAAAAAAAAAAAACTAAGCCGATCTCCAGTGGAGAGCACAGCACACTAGGGCAAGAAGATCAGGTTATCCCCAATTTTACTAGGTTTCCACTGTTTCTGAAAAACTTGGAAAACAAATTTTAGCCAAGCTCTCGGAAGGGTTCTCAATTACTTCCTAGTACCATCCTAATCACAAACCAGTCCAAATGAGAGAAGACCAAAGCCTATCAATCTGACAAACTTAATTTCCATTAACCATAGAAGATTGGATCAAGCAGCCCAACATGGATCATAAATTCTAAAATAAGATTGCATAGTTGCACCAAACCTTAAGTGTAACAGTATTATCTAATATGACTGGGAGAAAGAAAATGAATTTTGCAACGGTTTCCGCGACCATCACACTAAGCTGTTGGTCTAGAGAACAGTTGCAAGGGTGGATTTGCGTAATGTATGCTGCAGAAGAGGGAACTCACCACGGAGTGGAGGAAAAACATTGTCTTGTTCAACCGCTTCAGAAGCTGGCCAAGTTCCAGATGGGCTCTCTATGCTACTAGAGCAGTTATTTGTTGCAACAGCACCTGTACCTGTCAAATATGTGAAACCTTAGTATTTCCTCCATAAATCATTAGTCTTCGATAGAGATTATAATGATAGTAAATACAGACCTTGTGTATGACTTGCACTGACAGGTTGAACAAGAGCATTGTCCCAGGAAGGCACCGCAGCATTTGCATTTGTGTTTCTAACAACGGCAGATGTATCCATAGACATAGCACAGCCTTGCTCCCTCAGAGGAGGAGGTTGTTGTGATAAACCAACTTGAGAAACTGCAGGGGCTAAATAAATTCCATTTACTACTCGCCAAACTAGAAATACTTCATGCCAATGAGACTAGGCAGTTGAATAATACATACCATTTTTAGAGGCCTTCTGTGGATATGGATGAGCTGCCTTGCGCTTTGGCCGGGGTGGGGGCAGATGTTCGCCCGTACCATTCTTTTGAACTTTCAAAAAGTACTTCTGTGCATGGCTCCTTATCTGTCGAAAGAACTTTTTTTCAGATTGTACAGTGTGTCAAGAAACTCCACATGTGTAGTGTTTCTATATAGCATGTCCCAAGCCAGGAAAAAGGAGGGGGGTGTATTAGGTTTGGCGAGCCAACTAAAATAAATCAGCCTCTCTTTCATGGAATGAAACCCAAAAGAGATTGGGTTTCTTTCCTAGCCTATCCCAACTTGTTTGGGACAAAAGACTTGATTATTGTTGTTGCTATTGTTGTGCACAGTGTGTCAAGAAGCAGCAGTTAAAAGAGACTTAAGGGATTGGAATGCATTCAAAGAGTTGCTGTTGGATAGGAGTGTATTGAAGTTAGCAATTCACGAACCAGAACCATGACCTAAGATTGAAGGTTTAAGGGTCATTCAACTTTGATTGGGTTTCATTCCTAACCTATCCCAACTTATTTGGGACAAAACACAAAAGGCTCGGTTGTTGTTGTTTTTGTGCACCGTGTGTCAAGAGACATTAGAACGAAAAGCTAAAGTTCATTTTACTTAGCACCCCAAAAAAAAAACTGCCTCTTGAACTGTTTGGAAGAGGATTTAACTCTCTAATTTTCTGTATAATGCGGTTGAACCTTCTAATAAACACAAGTATACTATTTATTTAACTTTTCAAGAAATCCAACTTGGTTGACTTGCAAGTACACTAATAAAAAATTGAACAAGATGCATCTGAATGCCTGCTACACCAAAAGGCATAAGTAAAACACAAAGCACAGAGCTTGAATTTGCTTATTAATTACCACAGCATTTGCAAAGACGAGAAGCAGATTTAAGGCTGAAACTGGATTATTCATATCAGGCATAAGATTCAAGTTACCAAAAAGAAGAATCGACAAGGAACAACATGAAGATTGTTATTCAAAGTGAGTGTAACATTACCTAACAGCTGAAAATAGACTACCGCAAATCAAAATATCACCAGTGCTTCCAAAAGCTAGCAGAAAAGAAGCAGATGTTAAGGTAGCTATGAACTATACCTGTATCACAGTTTTTGAGCCAACATATGCTTCAATCTTTTTCCAATCACGATCAAACCTACAACAGACAAAAGAGGCAAATTTTAGAAACGCACATAGAACACCCTAGTTCTCACAAAAAGAATTCCAGAGGTAGGATTATTGGATTGATCTACAAAAGCATTTGTTACAATGTTACGCATGGCATGATCAGGCTAAATATTTTTACAATCAATAAATCAGAAAAATAGTCATAGTAAAACAAAGCCACATATATAATATGTAGCTTGAAAGTTTAGCATTAAGATTAGGATTAAGAGAATATTCATATCACACGCAGAACAAGCTCATACAGAGACATCACAAGAAATTTTGGGCCGACATGAATCAAATTTTTGTTGTTGATCAATAAGCATCATCTGATGCCAGTTCAGTACGAGGGAAATGGACAAAAGATATAGTCCTAAATATAGGAAATGCCATTATCGGTGATGTTTTTAGACAGCAGAAACAGCAAGCGCCATAACAATTAAGCCCAATTGTGAGGTTAATTCTAGGATACTAGAATACCACCAGCTCCCCCTCACTTACTCCTACAGCTAACGAGATCAGACACATTAACTATTGCAGCTGAAATGCCTCGTCAAAATCACAGCTCTCCTGTTCTTCCCAGCTGCAGACATACACCATGTGCTCCCAAGAAACCCAAAAACACCTACAATTCATAAAATTTTCAGTAAATAGGAATCAGCCTCCATCCCATAATCCCATCTTTACACCAATTGCGCATAAATCGCATCCTAAACATAACGTCTCAATTCCGTTCAAACTACAAACATGAAAATAAGCGCGCCTATCAAACTACACGCACTACTTAACCCCAAAAACTTGTACCACATTTCAGCCAAAAAAAAAATCAAAATCCAAGATTTCGTAAACTACCCAAGAATGTGAGACACCCCGAGGTCCCCGACCAAAGAGGCTGCCAATTACGAGGACGCAATGTAACAGATTCGACCAAAACCTCACGATCCAATTCAACTCAACAGGCAAGAACTATATGGAATTGATCACCTCCACCCAAAAAAAAACACCTTTCAAACTAGCCATAATTAGCACTTGCAAGAGCAGATGCACCAACAAATCCAATCCCACAACGAGGCGCCGCATAGAAAAGAAAAGTAAGACGAAGGCATAACGACCGAACTTTCCCGGACCCACAGCGCGAGGAGACGGGGGAGAAGTGGGCACTCACAGCTGCAGCGCCTCGAGGAACTTGTCGTGCTCCGGCTCCGTCCAGCTCTCCCTCGACTTGGTGATGGTGTACGGCTTCCTCACCTTCCTGGCCTCCTCCGCCGCCGGGGCCGGCACCGCCATAGGCGGCAGCGCCACAGCCACCGCCTGTTGCTGCTTGCCTCCGCCTCCTCCCCCGTCCCCGCCCCCACCTCCGCCAGCGACGGCGGCGGCGGCGTCGAGCGGCTTGGGCGTCGTGCTCATCGAAACCATCAGCCGGCGCGCGTCTCGCGGGGGGATCCGGGCTGAGCTAGGCAGCTAGGGTTTCTTGCCTTCTCTCTGTCTCGGGTGCGAGGCGAGCTTTGGAGGATTGCGATGCGTGCGTGTCGAAGCGAAACGCTGCGCGATGTGGAAGCTTCTTTATGCTTTGAGGCGCTTCGCCGCTGGCCACAAGCGCGCACCCTGAGGCTGACGGGCGGGGCCCACCGCTCAGTGGCTCGGCACGGGAAGGCAAGTTGGTTGGGTTTCCAATTTTTTTTGTTCTTCTGAAGCTCTGACTCGTGGGCAACATGCCCTCCGCGTTTCCTCTGTTTTCTTGTATACACGTGTACTGTGACTACTGCCCTGCTTAAGCTTTGTTTTTTTACCTTTCGTCTTTTTTTTTTTTCAATTTTAGCCCTATATTTAGTTTTTTTTTCTTCCACCGTGGAAGCAGTGATGAAACCTACCACGCTCTCAAACTACGGCAAGTAATCATGTCGCGCTCCCATAATGTGTCAAGTGGAATTAGTGTGGTCCTATACCATAGCATATGATATGTTTCGTCTTCTGCTCTTTCAGTGGTCGATAAGAAGGTTAGATTTGCAATGTTGTTCAAATAGGAACTAAATCTAAATGTGAAAAAAATGTGTAAATGAGCCAATTTGGCCAAGGCTTCTATGCTAAAGTACTGGGAAATTGTATCACAGTTCTTTTTCGTTTTTCATTGCACTACAGCCTACAAAGTGCTACAACAAAACTTGGATCGATTTTAGGCAGTAATAGTTGAACATAGTTAACAGCGATAATGATACAGCTAAACGTTGCTTAGCTCACTGCAAGAATGCCTCAAGTATAATTGATAAAAACAGAATTCAACCAGAAAAGATGCTGACATAGAAATGCAGAAACATTACATGAGCTAATTTAGCATTTGTAACATCGTATATGAATTATCATTAACTGTTAAAGACAGCCAAAGATCATCACAATTACATAAGATTACAATGCTACAACTCAACCTGATGTACAAGCCTTGGATGGATGATGCAGGCGGATGTACTAACGTACCAACAGACTGTCAGAAGCATCCATTGTGTAAATCTGAATGTTACAACTATGTGCTACAAGCCTCTAGCAGAGCTAGCTGGGGAAGAGGAAAAGAACTGTCACAAGCAACTCTACTCTTCTCCTTAAGGAACTAGGGCTGATCGTTGCAAAACATGAAGAAAAATCATGATGCAGAACACGAAAAAAAATATCATATAAGGAACACATTTAACCATGAACGGGAAAAAACATGAACCAGGCAAAAAGCAATCTATGGAGTTAGTTGCTAACTGGGAAGCGGGTCTGGGCACTCTAATTTTAAATGCATGAATTCAAGTCAAATTTGGGCATATGTTTTGAAACTTTCAGTTTTAAACTATATACCCATCTATAACAATTCAAATGAAACACATACCTTTGAAAAAATATACTCGAATTTAAAGATTTGAACGAATTTAGATCACATGTTTTGCTGATTTATATATAAAACCAGCACATACCTACAATTAAACTATCATCAAAAATAGAAACTCTAGTTTGAATTTTAGTTCAAACTTATTTGAACTAGTTAGTAAACCGGTTAAACTCAATATCTTAAAATTTTCAAAAAAAATCATATGCAAATACATAGAGGAAATACCCATTTTAGGGCACCACGGTGCCCCAGGTTATATATATATATATCTGTGTGTGTGTGTAGACTTTTCCGTACTTTCGAGAGTACATACTCCCACATCCAACATACCACTTAAACAAAAATGTTATATTCCTTTATCACTTTTGGTATACTCCGATAATAATCTTAAGATACTCCAATGCGACATGGTTAAAAAAAATCATCGGATCCCTTTATTTTTTTCTATATACCCTTTTACATATGTGAAAGAAATATATAAACAAATTATGCCATAAAGGGTGGACTTTGATGAAATTTTTTTGTGGAACTCACTTTAGAGCATCTCATAATCAATATTAAAGTATACTCAAAAGGATAAAGAGGTATAATGTATATAGGAAAAATACCTTCTACTCCTGGGTGTAATTACCCCACCTCTGAAATAACACCTAAACAAACTTGAAATACTCCTTTACCACTTTGGATACACTCATATACTAATTATAAGATACTCCAATGTAAGCCATATAAAAATTGCAAGGGAGTCCATATTTTTTAGTGTATTTTGCAAATACCTTCATATATACACATAAAAAGGAGCATGTCAAAAAAATATACATACCTTCTTTGAAAAAAGAACATACTACTTAGATAATCTTATATATTTATATACTACACGTGTATTCATCATGAGGCCATAAGCCAGAATATATACATGTACACAAGGGTACAACAGGAAAGCCTATATTAAGCAATATCTATACAAGATAGGAATGAAAACGTGTCGGATATTTTTCGTCTGATCTATGACCGGATTTGACTATCCAATCGGATCCGGGACAGGATTTGGATACTTGAATTCAAATCCGAGATCAGATACGGAGCAGCCTATATCCAGTAAATACAAGACGGAATCCGGATATCTGAATTTTTCCTATTCAGATATCAACAAAGGCCCAGCCCATTTTATCATATTTTTTCTATGATAACCCATTTATGTTGACAATTAGTTGGTTCTATTGATCCTAAAGTAGCATATTCTTTATATAATGTCTATTGGGTTTAATTGATATATAATTTGCTACTATGGTCATGTACTCATATGGTTTAATTTAACATATATTACTCTATATATGTGTGCATTATTCGTATATCTACATCCATTTCGACCTGAATCTGTCACATATTTGTCCCATATCCGTAACCTGAATAACCCGGATTCGTATTCGTATCCGTATCCAGATAGTTCGTATTCGATTCTAAATCTGGGAAAAAAATATAGGTTATGATACGGGAAGAGCAATATATGCCTGTATCCAACCGTTTTCATCCCTAATATAAGGCAAATATAGGATACTAGCAATCTCTATACAAAAAAACTAAGATATTGTCCAACACCCCCTCAAACTCATGATGGATCAACAACACTGAGTTTGGATAGATAAAAGTTATGCTTAGCTGTAGTCTGTGTCTTCATGAAGAAGTTTGCCAATTGAATCTCTGAAGGCACATACTAAAAAGACACGAATTGATCCTGTACTTGTGACCGCATTTAGGAAGCATCAACGCCGATATGCTTGGTGAGCAAATGTCTCATCGGGTCTCAGGCAATGCTGATAGCACATTTACTGTTTGTAATAAGTTGTCTGACTCCCGTTTCCTTTTGTATCTCTACTTGCTCACAGTTTGGTGCCAAAATTTGTTTGCTGATGTCACTTTAGAGACACCTGCTTAATTGAGATAGTCCCCAAGGATCTGGTTCCCACAAGAGGTGAGAACTAAGGGCCTGTTTAGTAGAGCTCCAGATCCTGATTCGCTAGCTTCAGATTCTGATTCTCTATGGAATCGATTCTCTGGTGAAAGTGATTTTTGTTTGAGAAATAGTTATGAACTTAGTAAGGAGGTTCATAACTGGGAGGTCGTGAATCAGGTTTTTTTAGCTCCCTGGCTGTAAGTCAAAAAACATGAATCACTTCTTCAGATTCCTTTGTGAAGCTGGTTGATTTTTTCTTGTTTGGTAGAGCTCCTCAGCTTCTCATGGGGAAACTGAAGCTGGGAGTTTTGCCAAACGCACCCTAAGATGCCGTGATGCTCCAATGCTCACATATTTAGTTCCACGCAAAACTTTTTTTTATCTCACTAATATATATTGTGTTCTTGAGATTATCCTGCATTCTAGAGATATTTTCATTTCCATGACAGTATATGAATATTGCACTGGAAATATGGTATCTAATCCTTCCATGGCCCAGTGTTATGGGCGCAGCTTCGGAGGAAATAGCGGTGCACCGGCTTGCGGATCGACGGCCTCGCCCGACGACAACGCTGGCCAAAGGAGAGACGACAGCGGCGACCCGGCCATTGCGTCGGGAGAAGAGCGAGGGAAGACGGCAATAGGAGATGGAAGGCAACAGGTAATTCTGCTGCTTGATTCTTATTGCTTCATTGGTGGCTTTATATATAGCCAGTTGTAAGTTCAACCTTCATTAGTTATGGTTTTGGTGTTAATGACAAATCCAATATTGAGATTATCCATTAATGTGATTTTGTTATTAATGACAAATCTTATATCGAGACTAACTTGTTTATTTAGAATATCTTTGATTAGTCTCATCGCATTGAAAAATGGAAAACCCAAGGTATGTTTGCATATTCATTCTAAATATTAGTTGCATACTTTGGAGTCAAGTTAAAGTATGAATGTCCCCATTATATTAACCACAAAATGTGCATTATGTTTCTCAATCCTTATATTACATGGATGCACATATTTAGGGGGAGTTTGTAGTTTAACTTGAAAGTCTCTTTGTATTGATCGATTCGTTATTGACACATATAAGGATCAAGACAAAGAAACTAAATCCTTGAGTATATATTTGAATTGCCTAGTTAGAAGTATACTCGTGGAAATATAGGATATGTTCCAATGCAATCAAATTGAATATGTGCATATTATATCCAAGTCAATCATACTTATGCACATATACATGTGGGCGTATTCTTTAGTTGATGATTTAGAGTAATGATCATTTCCATACAATTTACATATAATGGATCATTACTTTCCATCAACATGAGTATATGAAAACTTGTGTAGTTAATATATACTCACATCAATTTAAATGATAATTTAAATTGAGTTCATTTGTCTTATTAATCATTAACGAACACTTCATCATGTGTTGATGGTGCTCCGTGATTAATTGAGGACAAATGAATAGTTCTTAAGTATAATTAAGCATGTGTTGCATTATTATACTTAAGACACATTTACAATCATTTCAATTGTTTTGGGTTGTGCTCAATTGATCTAGAGGCATCCATTATGTGTTAATGGAGTGCAAGAGATAATTGAGACAACCATGCATCTTGGACTAACTATTTTATGAGTTGTGATTGAGTTAGGTCCAAAGATGGATGAGATGATGAGAACGGGACAAGGACGGCATCATGAGTTGATGGGCGTCAAGAGTGGATCCCGAAGAGGAGTCGAGTGATGATCCCGGGGGAGCAAATATGCGAAGATCATAAAGACCCCAAAGGGGATTGCTTGCGCGCGGCGGCGAAGGTATAATTAGATAGGCTAAGGACTTTATAGTCTTTGAGTCTAAGGTTTTTATCGCCGTGCTGTTAAGAGGGGTCGTTCCCTAGCTTGAGCTTCATCATGTGTTGGTGATCTCATTCCGCGTTCACTCGAGCTCAAACCATTTGGGTTTGGTTTTTGCATATGGGTTAACCATTTGGCATGTGTTGCAAATGTGTTAAGCCTATGCTTGGTTGTTTTGCATTATGCTCCGATTTGCATGTGTTGCAAAGATGAAAGAGTATATGTATTTGATTTTCGCATAAAGCTTTGATTTGCATGTGTTGCAAATGGGATAAGCTAGTGCGTTGGCTTTTGCGTGAAGTTCACTTTTGCATGTGTTGCATTAGTTGAAGCTTCATGCTTTGGTTTCGCAAAACATTTTTATAAAACCTTGGTGTTGCTTGGAGCTAAGTTTTGCATGTGTTGCGAAAGGAGAGAGCTCAAGCATGATTTTATGTTGTGTTTGTATGGAGCTAGAGGCTTGCATGTGTTGCGAGTAAAGAGCTCATACGTGTGATTTGGTTTTAGTTGAAGTTTGGTTTTGGTGTTGCATTGAACTAGAGAATTGCATGTGTTGCAATTAGAGAGTTCATGCACCTTGATTTGGTATTGCTTGGAGCTAGACTTTTGCATGTGTTGCAAAGAGTAGTGCTCAAGCATGAAATGTGTTTATTGCGTTATTTGCAAGTTCGCAGCGAATAAACCGAGGTTTATGAGTCCGAATTCGAGAGCGTGTGAGTAGGGCTTGCAACAGGTGTTGGCAAGTTGACTGGGTCTCGTGTTGACCTTCACATGGCTAGGGGGATTAATCTCATAAACTCGAGTTTGATTTGCTTAATACGTTTTGCAAATAGTTCTTGAGTTGGTTGCGAAATGCGTTTTCGTGATTTGGTTTGAATTCTTCGAGCATGAGCTAAGTTGGTGCAAATGTGTTTTGCACGTGTGTATAATCATGTGTTGATCATCTAGAGGCTCAAAGAATGGGTTTCGGTTTTCGGAGAAATGATTTTGGAGTTGAATCTGATTTTCTCCTGAGGTCAAGACTCTCACAGGCATGGGGTAGTAGTCATCAAGGGCGGTACTAGGGCCTAAGCCGCCAGAGCTATTTGGCGAAGATGTTTTTTGGAGTGCCGAGGCCCAAGACTACTGCTCGATGTGGGAGCGGTAGTCAGTGAATCTTGATCTACTGCCCTTAGAGGGCGGTAGTCTGGGAAATATGGCCGTTAGGCTGACTGTTGAGGAGGGCGGTACTACTGCCCTTAGAGGACGGTAGTACCGCACTTTTGCTGATTCGCCCGTTTTGAGCCCCCAACGGCTAGTTTTCTTGTGGGGGCTATAAATACCCCCTTGGGGGGCTTGGGCATTAGGTTGGCTGTGTGTGGGAGTGTTTTGCATGTGTTGCTCTTTCTCCCTTTTGCCTCTTGAGCTTAAGAGTGAACTAATTGCATGTGTTGCAATTAGGAGTGGTTTGAGTGAGCTCTTGTGCATGTGTTGCACTTGAGTGAGGTCCTTGTGCATGTGTTGCACTTGGTGATCGCCGGAGCGCATGTGTTGTGCTCGGTGAAGGTCAAGCGGAGGAGCGGCCTATTCTCTTGGAGGTTGCCGACTCCTAGACTGGCAGAGGCGTCGCGCGGAGCTCTCGAGGTGTGAGAAGCCCGGCAAGTTTGTGAAGGTTCGGGTTGAGCCTACAGCGAGCGTGAAAACCACGACTAGTGGAAAGAGGCGGTGCTCGAGCGGGAGCCGGTCCGAGTGGTCGGGCTAGCCTCAACGTGGACTAGGGAGACAAGCAAGTCTCCTAACACCACGAAAAAATATCGGTTGTCTCTTGTCTCATTTATATTCAAGCACTTTACATTATTGAATATTTATCTATTGCTTGAATTAGAATTGCTAGTATTATTTAGTTGATCAATTTAGCAATTCTAGTGTAGAGACTTAATTTAGTTCGTGCACTAGTGAGCCTAGTTGATTTAGGCTTTAATTGTCAAAACCGCGTTTATCGCTTCCGCATTACTCTTGATTAGGTTTTGACATAGGGGTTGAATTAGAGCGATTGTTTAGTGAGCGATTAATCTCGTAAAACGCCTATTCACCCCCCCTCTAGGCGCATCCTCGACCCTACACCAGTGCTTCCCCATAGGAATCCTATTAGGATTCTAGTACAATCCAACTCAAACTCTGATTCTAATACAATTCAACTCAAACTCTGGAAAGTAATACAAACCGACCCTTTAACCGTTTACTTGTCTGGTTCGGTTACGACGAGTGAAGTGGTTACCGAACCTGACATCTCCCCCCTCCTCGACAAACAACTCGTCCGCGAGGTGGAAATCAGGATATAGTTGCTGGAACTGGTGGACATGCTCCCAAGTTGCTTGCGCGGGTGGCAAGTCCTTCCACCGGATTAGCACTTGGCGAAGACCACGCACCACACGTCCACGCAGCGCTTGATCAGGCACTTGTAGAGCACGGCCATGCGCCATAGGAGGTAGTGGCGCCAGTTCTTGAGGAGGAGTCCCATGAAACTTCTTAAGAAGGCCAACATGAAAAACGTCATGAATGCGAGCTCCCGGCGGAAGACGAAGACGATAGGCAACTGTTCCAATGCGAGCGACAATCTGGTATGGCCCATAGAAGCGGGCCGAGCTTGCTCGCCGATACCATGAGAGAAAGCAACGGCCACGAGAGATGCGAAGCCATACCCAATCGTCAACCTGGAACTGGACCTGACGGTGGTGTTGGTTGTAGTAAGCAGCTGCCGTGGCCTGAGCTTGGAGAAGCCGATCCCTTACTTCTGATAGGAATTCATCTCTAGCCAAGATCAAGGCCGACGGTGGTGACCGTGCCTCACCCTTCACATAGAAACGGAGGGAAGGCGGGTCGCGGCCGTAGACCACTCGAAATGGTGTTGTCTTCAACGATGTTTGGTAAGAAGTGTTATAGCAATATTCGGCCCATGGTAGCCAGCGGATCCACTGTTTCTGCCGGTCACCAGTGAAACATCTCAAATACATGGCGATGATTTTGTTGGTGACCTCGGACTGCCCATCGGACTGCGGATGATAGGCTGAAGTCATGTTGAGTCGAATGCCGGCTAACTGAAATAGTTCCTTCCAAAAGACACTAGTAAAGACCACATCCCGATCGGTGACGATGGAGGATGGTATGCCATGGAGTTTCACAATATTGTCAAAGAAAACTCGGCTCACGGATGCCGCCGTGTAAGGATGAGACAAAGGAATAAAATGGGCGGCCTTCGAAAAACGGTCAACCACAGTTAAAATGACTGTTTTGCCGCCTGATTTAGGGAGCCCTTTAATGAAATCCATAGCAATGTCAGCCCAGACCGAATGTGGTACCTCGAGGGGTTGCAATAGACCGCCAGGATGGAGGTGGTCGATTTTGTTGTTGGGCAGGGGTAATCGCGGATGAAGTCCTGGATAATCCGGCGAATCCCTGGGATGTGAAAATCAGCCCTCACCCGAGTAAGGGTCTTTTGCACCCCCTCATGGGCGACCTGATGACAGCCAGCGACAATGGTCGCGACAAAAGAAGAATCAAACGGTACAAAAATACGGTCCTTGTACAAAATGAGTCCATCCCGGATTGACCAAGGATCAGTGAGACGGCCTTCCTGGATGTTGGTGAATGTAGATGTCCATGCTGTCTCGGCTGGTAAAGCACGGTGCAGATCGTCAAACATGGAGAGGGATGGTATTGTCAAGGCATGCAGAGACGCATCTGAATGGTCCCCGTCCCTTCGGGATTGTGCATCAGCCACTGTGTTCAGGCGACCCGGGCGGAATTCCACGGTGAAGTCAAATTCGACCAATTTGCTCACCCATTGATGCTGAGGTATGGTGGTCAAGCGCTGATCCAAAAGGAACTTGAGGCTGTAGTGGTCAGTACGGATGAGAAAGGGGCGACCCCACACGTACGGACGCCAGTGTCTTACTGCTTGGACTAAGCCGATCAACTCCCGTTCGTAAGCTGCGAGCTTGATGTGGCGTCGCAATCGGTCGGTCAGTAAAAGGCAATCGCCCAAAGACCTTGATGAAGAAAAAGACCAAAACCGGACCCGGCGCCGCAATGATGATGAAGGAGCGGTTGAAATCGGGCAACTGTAACACCGGTGCGGAAGTGATTGCCTGTTTGAGGGCCTGAAAGGCATGACCGGCTTCTTCAGTCCAGGAAAAAGATTCCTTGCGAAGCAGCTTGGTAAGAGGGGCGGCGATGGCACCGAAATTGACGATAAAGCGTCGATAATATCCTGCCAATCCCAAAAAGGCGTGGACAGCCCGAACTGAAATCGGAGTCGGCCATTCCGCCACTGCTGTAACTTTTTGTTGGTCCATAGCGACACCGACAGCAGAAATCACATGGCCAAGATACTCCACCGATGATGTACCAAAGGAGCACTTGGAGCGCTTGAGAAACAAACTGTGCTGGCGTAGCGCTTGGAGGACCATGCGAATATGACAGAGATGCTCCGCCCAAGATGTGCTGTAGATAAGAATATCATCGAAGAAAACTAGCACAAAACGGCGGAGAAAAGGTCCAAGAACATCATTCATCAATGCTTGAAATGTGGCCGGAGTGTTGGAAAGACCAAAAGGTAACACCAAGAACTCAAAATGGCCATGATGAGTACGAAATGCTGTCTTGTGGATGTCCTCAAGGTGCATGCGGACCTGATGGTACCCGGAGCGGAGATCCATTTTAGTGAAGAAGCGGGCTCCTTTGAGTTCATCCAATAATTCCTCAACGACGGGAATAGGAAATTTATCTTTAATGGTCTTATCGTTTAAGGCACGATAATCCACACAAAAACGCCACGTGTTATCCTTCTTTTTAACCAATAACACTGGTGATGAGAAAGCCGATGTACTGACGCGAATGATGCCCTGGCGCAGCATTTCAGTACACTGTGTTTCTAATTCATCTTTCTGTAACTGAGGATATCGGTATGGTTGAACTGCCACTGCATCCGTGCCCGTAGTGAGATGAATCCGATGGTCATATGCCCGTGAGGGTGGCAATCCTGTTGGTGGGTCAAACACCTCCTTATATTGATGCAATAATGCGTCGAGGAGATCGGTTGTGTCGGTAGCCCATGCGGTCATAGCGGTGGAACGACTTTTGGTGCCTTGTAAGGTAACCTGATGGTCGCCATGCCAAAATGTCATGGTAAGATGCTGGAAATCCCACGTGATAGGGCCCAAAGTCAGGAGCCATTGGATACCGAGCACCAGGTCGACTCCTGGGATGGGCAAGGCGAAGCAATCCAGGAGAAAGGGAGTGGAGCCAATCTGTATTGGAACACTGCGACACATGCCCTTGCTCTGAAGACGTTCCCCATTGGCTACCGTTACGCGAAGGGAATTAGAAGCAGACTCCACCTTGATGCCCTCGCGAGTCACAATGTCCTCGGCGATGAAGTTATGTGTGGATCCCGAGTCAACCAATGCCATCAGCTGACGATTTTCGAAACGCACCGGAAGCCTCATGGTGCGATGGGCTTCAATCCCGGTGAGAGCCAACAGAGAGATAGACAGTGGTGCGGAATCATCATCATTCTGGTCGTCGGGATCTGGCACAACTTCCAGGCGAAAGAGCTGGTGGCAAACATGGCCAGGAGCATACTTGTCATCACAGTTATAGCAGAGGCCTTTGAGGCGGCGCTCTTCCATCTGTGCCCGAGTCAGCTTGCGGATGAAACGCCCTCCGGTTGAAACGGTTTCACCATCTTTGTTGGCGGCAGGGGCTGATGACGACCCTCCAGATCCTGCGGCCGCGATCACACCGCCCTGCTGCCACTGGCTTTTGGTTTCGGTGTTGGCCATGTCTCTCCGAAATCCAGGAGTCGTTCGTGAGCGCGAGCCAAACTCATGGCCATTGCCGGTTCATGAGTCGCCAAACCCTGGCGATGGCGATTTTTTCCTTCAATCCAGCTACAAACATATCAATCTTCTGATCCTGTCGCAAATTGGCATGTGGAAGTAGAGATTCAAATTCTTTCTGATATTGGGCCACCGTGCCAGTTTGCTGGAGTTGTTTCAGCTCCAACAGATGATTGCGACGAGTCGGAGGCCCGAAGCGTAGGTTGAGGTGCTCCTTGAACTGTGTCCAGGTTGGTTCGCCTGATTCTTCTTCCTGAAGAACATACCACTGTTGCGCCTCGCCTCGGAGATGATAAGCTGCCGTGCGAACCTTCTCTTGCTCTGGTGTATACTGGCCTTTGAAGAAGAGCTCGCATGTGTTCAGCCAGTAGATCGGGTCATCTCCTCCTTCGTAGATGGGGAATTCCTAGCGGTGAGGTTTCGGTACCGCCCTTCGAATTGGGCGCCACGCCCGGCCGCTATCGCGTCGATGAGGCGGCGATCCACCAAGATCGCCACCGCTACTGTGGCGCAGAATTGGGCACCCCCCGGGAATTGCTGACGAGCAGCTAGGCTCACGCAGCGGCGGTGCGACGTAGGTGGTCTCCCCTGGAGTTTTGTTGGCCGGATGTTTTTCCATAGAGTCTTCCCCTGTTGCGGCGGCGATAATGTCATCGAATTTGGAAATTCGCGAATCATGCCGATCCAGTCTCGTATTCACCGTGGCTATGAGCGCGGAGTGACTGTCTTGAACCATGGATATATCTTCGAGTTTGTTGAGGACGTTCTGAAGCATCGTCTTGATCATGTGGTCTTCAGGATGTTCACCTTCGCCGTTGGCCATGATGCCTGCGGCGAGTTGCTCTGATACCAAGGTGTTATGGGCGCAGCTCCGGAGGAAATAGCGGTGCACCGGCTTGCGGATCGACGGCCTCGCCCGACGGCAACGCGGCGCCAGCAGGACGACGGCGGCGACCCCAGCCGCTGCGTCGGGAGAAGAGCAGAGGGAAGACGGCAATAGGAGATGGAAGGCAACAAGTAATTCTGCTGCTTGATTCTTATTGCTTCATTGGTGGCTTTATATATAGCCAGTGCTTCCCCATAGGAATCCTATTAGGATTCTAATACAATCCAACTCAAACTCTGATTCTAATACAATTCAACTCAAACTCTGGAAAGTAATACAAACCGATCCTTTAACCGTTTACTTGTCTGGTTCGGTTACGACGAGTGAAGTGGTTACCGAACCTGACACCCACATTTAGTAGAGCTATGGCTAAGCTTCTGGTGTGAAGTTCACTATAATTCCTTAAATGCAACTGACGGTTACTATTTTGGTTAGACCTTGTGCACCACCAATCTGCATTTACATTTGTTTAATTGTTTACACCATTAAATTTTAATAAACCCTACCATGGTATTTATGTATTATTCGGTTAGTGGCTAGTCCTGAGTTTGCTCCTGTGCTGCACTGCTGCAGATCTCCTGACTCGCAAAACTAAGAAGATGCACTAGCTGTTCTAGGGTGGTTCTGGAGCTTCTTTGAGCTGCTGCTGTTCTTTTCCCTTCAGTTTAGCGGCATTTGCAGTACTTACAGTTGTAGTTACCACCATGGCCAATATTGTAATATCCTAAGTAAGTTTGTGCAGGCTTATGAGCTTATGTAGTCAACTTCAATATTCCTCAAAGGAAGAACACATGGAACCGTACAACTTTCAGATCCATGAGTCTCATGGTTTACATGGCCATGTAGTTTTGCTTTTGCACAGTATTATGATCTTTCCAGGTGCTAGCTTAGCTTTTTGCTGGTTGGCGTCTTGTCTGGACTAATCAGTACAGACAGGCCCTACATTGCAAAACATGGACTAAAGCATGTTTGGAGAGTATGTAACATAGAGCATGAAATCTTTCATTATGTGTGCTGGCGTCTCAGACTTACTACACGGTATACATACGCCTCAGTCAGATGACTCAGATAGTTTAAAAGAAGATGATAGCGATGTAAAATATACTGGAGCCTGAAACCTCTGAACGTTTCAGTAGTAAAATGTGCACTTTTGGTGCCGTTGTGATGCAGTCAGTGCACTTGTCATCACAAAATCTGCACAAGTACATATTACTAAGAAACATTTGTTTCAAACGTTGAAAATTAGCACGCAGCAATTTTTATTCTATAAGAATTTAGAAAAATTCCGTGTTCTAAACTCAACAAAGCACTTGAAACGGAATTGGACTGGGAGTCTTAAGTGTTGTTTTTGTAACGGCAATGAAACAATCAAGCACTTGTTCATTGATTGCCAGCATGCCAAAAATATTTGGAGAGTTATTCAAATCGCTACTGGGTTAACTGCACCAAGATCTATTTCGCATATGTTTGGACTTTGGTTATCAGGCTTTGAAAAGATAGAGAAGAGATTGATTTTTGCGGGGGTTGCAGCTCTCTTGTGGGCTATTTGGTGCACACGCAATAATTTACTCTTTGAAAACAAACAATATACTTCTTGTTTGCAGGCTATCTTCAGGGAGATATACTGGTTGCGATTTTGAGCACAGTTGCAGCATAAGAACTCAAGAGAGACTGTCCAGGTGGCGAGTGGAGTTCTGGAAGTCGTCGCATTACAAATATTTGCCAAGAATGGATGGCGAAATAATAATAGACTGTGTCTTTGATATATATATATAATAATCCTATTCCCTTAATTGGAGAACAGTTTGCTAGCTGAAAACTTTGTAATTTGATCGTATGCTTCGTGCAGAGATCGGGATTTTTACTCCTTTTATCTAAAAAAACTCAACAAAGCATTCAGCTGCGTAGAACATAATGTGTATGTTGCAATTTGCAAATACCAACCTGCACCCTCAGGTTGGTTAGGCCCAGCCATGAACTCGGCCCAGCCTGGTAGTTGCGGCTTTCAACGCCATTGATGCTTACCGAAGCTCCGTGCCTCCCTTGACCATGGAACCGGCAGCGACCCATCGTGCGTGAGCCATTACGTAGCCACCGCCCGTTCTTCAAGAGATTCACCCCCCATCCATCCACGTCTGACTTTCTTGCGCCACTCCGCATCTTCTTCCAGCACGAGGGGAGAATAACCAAGCGGATCCCCCACCAAGCCACCACTGGCATTACTTACTACCTAATCCCGAGCAATTAGTGGTTGATAATTCCTTTGCCGCTCCAGCGCCTGATCACGATCGGCTCAGTCTGATTCCGGTTGCGATTTGAGCCGAGAGGTTTCCGGTGGAGTGGGGGAGCCATGGATCAGAGCAAGAAGGAGTTTCTGAAGCAGTTCGGCGGCGACTACGGCTACCCGGACGCGCCCAGGGGCATCGATGAGATGCGGGCCGCCGAGTTCAAGCGACTGGAAGGTGCTAATTCATGGCTTTGCCAATTCATATGCGAGAACTTTAGGACGAAAACTGGATTCTTTTTAGTGTTCTCTATAAAAACATCGAAACTCGTGGGCGTTCGCTCCGAGAATCATGTTTCTCGCTGTGCTGACGCACTGTTAATCCGAAAATCTTGAGCTTTGTTGTTATGGAACTAAGAGTGATGCCAATTTTGCAACATAAGTTTCAATTCATGCGCTGGTATGTGGAGCAAGCTTGCAGCTTTTTAATGTTCTCTTGGTTTTGAGGAGCAGGGATGGTGTACCTGGACCATGCCGGTGCAACGCTGTATTCAGAGGCACAGATGGCGGATGTCGTCAAAGACCTTACATCGAATGTATATGGGAATCCTCGTATCCTTAAACTTGAGCTTGCATTCTCGAGAGATATTGTTCTCTTTTGTTCTTTTGATACACATACATGTTGCAAATTCTTCCGTATGTGTTCTTTGACATGTTTGTTAGATAGCCAGAGTGATTCGAGCATTGCCACAAGCGAACTCGTTACTGCTGCACGGCACCAGGTATTGCATATTATAAATTTGATAGGTGCTTCCATGCTTTTCTTTTTTACAGTTGCACAAATATTAAAGCATGAATAAATAGTAGATAGTGATTACTTACCCTTTCGCTTGTTTCAAAATTTGTGCAACTTGTATTAGAAGATAAAGCATTGAAGCATTGCTAGCTCTCACTCTCACTTCTTAGGATTGCGTTTATAACTCTGGAACAATATACATTTGGTTTGTATCTAGGCAGTCCTATTTACAAAGACCACGCCAAGAAACTTTTTTAAGACTAAAAGGAAGAGCCGCAGTTTCTCTGTAAAGAAAGCCAATGCTGTATGTTAGGCTGATGAGGTTGTTTTCCATTCATTTTTCATTATGTGCCCTAAATGTAGGCACTTTTATGTCTCTTCAACTAATGGTCTAAATTAGAAAAGTTCAACTACATGTAACTAAGGTTGGAAAGGAGTATTGCTAAAGTTTGCATGTGTCATTGTGCTTGAAAGATACTGCAGACTAAAAGGAAGAGCCGCAGTTTCTCTGTAAAGAAAGCCAATGCTGTATGTTAGGCTGATGAGGTTGTTTTCCATTCATTTTTCATTATGTGCCCTAAATGTAGGCACTTTTATGTCTCTTTCAACTAATGGTCTAAATTAGAAAAGTTCAACTACATGTAACTAAGGTTGGAAAGGAGTATTGCTAAAGTTTGCATGTGTCATTGTGCTTGAAAGATACTGCAGACTAAAAGGAAGAGCCGCAGTTTCTCTGTAAAGAAAGCCAATGCTGTATGTTAGGCTGATGAGGTTGTTTTCCATTCATTTTTCATTATGTGCCCTAAATGTAGGCACTTTTATGTCTCTTTCAACTAATAGTCTAAATTAGAACAGTTCAACTACATGTAACTAAAGTTGGAAAGGAGTATTGCTAAAGTTTGCATGTGTCATTGTGCTTGAAAGATACTGCAAATCGGTGCTAACATCTTACTCTATTGTATGCACTCGAGAAAAGTTGTAATAAGCTCTTTTCTAGTTTATGATGAAACTTTATCTTCGCAGGTCCTAAAATACTTTAATGCATCTCCGAGAGACTACAAATGCATATTTACCTCTGGGGCAACAGCGGCTCTGAAACTTGTTGGTGAATGTTTTCCATGGAGTAGAGAAAGCTGTTACATGTACACTATGGAAAATCACAATAGTGTGCTTGGGATAAGAGAGTATCCTGCCATCAAAATGCTCAGCTGAATTGGCTAGTACAAGCTGCAATAGTGAAATGGGATATAGCTGGTTTATGTACATAAATTGATTCTTTTAGGCAAAATTGGCTATGGGACACTCTAAATTTGTGGCATTTGCTCCAGGAACACTATCATTCTATGTCTTTTCTTAAAGACACTAAACTTTGGTGACTCTTTTTTGGTGGACAATCTGACGACTAAGTTATTATTTTTGGCTAAGAGAGTGGGTGAAAAGTCCATTTTGCTAACACAACACTGTTGGTAAGCCGTTGGCTAGAACCGATTGTGTGCGAGGAGAGCAAGAGATGAAGGGACATAGTGGATGAGGTTGACAGTGGGACTTACAAGGTATGTGGGTTTGGTTGCTGCAGGGGCAAAAAAGACTTTTCACCCACCTTCTCTTAGGAAAAATAATATTTTAATGGACAGAGTGTCGCCCAGCAAAGTGCCACTAAAGTTTAGTGTCTTTCAGCAAAGACACAAAAACATAGTGTTCCTGGAGCAAATGGCACAATTTAGAGTGTCTTATAGCCAATTTTGCCTTCTTTTATGTCCTCAGATTTGTAGAAACAACATTGCTTTCCTTTTCATTTCTTTTCATCAGCATGCTCATCGACATAATTCAAATTCGAATTTGAGGAAATGATTTTTTTTTATTGGCAGTCTTTGCCTAAAATTGAGAAAAACGTATTGACACAGGCATCCTGTAGAATTTGTGTGTCCTTAATATATTTATAGATATGCTCTGAGCAAAGGAGCTACTGTATTGGCAGTTGATGTTGAAGAAGATATTGATCTTGAAAAGAACTATAGAAGTCATAGCTTGTTTAAGATCTCAAGACATTCAAATCAAAGAAGAGGTAAAGCTGTGCTTTTGGACAATTGTCAGAATGGAAGCCTTTCAGCCATTTCAGGTAAGCTCCTGATGTTTTTTGTTTGTTTAGTTGTGATAACATATTATCATCATGGCTGAATAATATCTATCCATCATCTACAATCTTATGTGTTGTATTCTAATAGACTAATAGTTGATCTATGGGTTAGTAATTATATTTTACAAAGCATTTGATTGACTTGCTATTTCTTCTTTAGCTTTGATTCCTTTTTTTCCCTGAGAGAATCGTGAAACTTTCACAAGCTAGTTGCAAGTTGCAACTTATTTGTAGCATTTCTGGGAACATTTGCTAAGAAACTTACTTTCTTTGTATAATTTGCATTTTGGCACGATGAGGTGGTACCTGTCGTATATGTAATGTACATAAATAACTCGAACATTTGACTGCAAAACTTCTCCTTTTTAAACTGTTAATTTTATGCTTCTTTACTACTGTAAATTATTGTGCTTGGTTACTATTGACTTCCATCTGCCAGTTTCTACCTATCAAGGTACTTATATTAACCGAGAAAAATGCTACTAATGAACCACAGCATTGCAAAACAAAAGGCATATCCTAAGTTTCACTCTCATTTAACTGAATAGCAATGATGGTGTGATTCTTATTATTTCATTTACCCGCCCTCTCTCTGTAATGTAGAAAACAATTGGAATCTGTTTGCATTCCCTTCCGAGTGCAATTTCTCAGGACAGAAGTTCAATCTTAGCTTGGTCAAGCTCATCAAGGAAGGAAAAATTATGGGGTTCCCTTCACAGCAGCAGTAAGATGTTTGATAAATACAACAGCCATACTTTGGACAGGACACTGGATCTGTCTAGCAGAGCCATCACCCTCTTTTCCCGAGACTTCAGTGTCTGTAACATACTTATTAAGTGCATGAAATGCAGGGGTCAGTGGATGGTTCTGATAGATGCCGCAAAAGGATGTGCAACTGAACCACCAAATTTAGCTGTGTACCCTGCTGATTTTGTTGTCTGTTCATTCTACAAGGTAATCAATATGCACCTGTTGCTGGTTTGAAAGGCTTGATCCTAGAGATGTCACCAATTGCTATCTTTTGGCAAACTTGCAGATATTTGGCTATCCAACTGGTCTTGGTGCTCTAATTGTAAAAAATGGTATGCTACAAGCACTTAATCACTTTAACTTGGCATGATGGCTTTATGTTGTATTTTCTCATGCTATAGACTATAAGCTACATTAAACAGGATAAGATTAACTAAATTACTACAGCAATCTTTACATAGTTGCCGGCAATCTCCACCCAATAGAGTGGCAACTTTCTAATGTTCTCTTTTATATTTTCTATTTTATGACAGAGGCTGCTAGTTTGCTGAACAAGACATACTTCAGTGGAGGTTTGTGGTTGTCCTACTTAATTTGGGTGTTTCATTTGTTTTATGTCTTGGTACTAATTTAGTTTTTAAATTGCGACAATATTCTAGGAACGGTGGCTGCTTCAATTGCTGACATCGACTTTGTTCAAAAAAGAAAGAGCGTTGAACAAGTTCTCGAGGATGGAACGATCTCATTCTTGAGCATAGCTTCTCTTCAACATGGTTTTAAGATAATTAATATGCTAACTACCTCGGCTATTGCACGGTATGTATTAAAGATAGTTTTGGGCCTAATATTCTGTTCTGGATGCATTGGTAAACACTCTGATGTTCTGTTGTAGGCATTCCACATCTCTTGCTACTTATGTGAGAAAGAAAATGTTGGACTTGAAGCACAGCAATGAGAAAAATGTTTGCACAATCTATGGACAAGAAACTTCAAAGGTCTCATAAGCGAGTTATTCTGCTGTCTTCTTCAATAATTGTTGATGCTGTTTTTGCTTTTCTTCCATCTCTAGAGAACGATTGTCATCAATATAAGAGCTACTCATTATGGAGATGATGTTCTGGACTTCTTGCCTGAAATATGTTAGCTCTTTTCATTTTTTTCTATGACATGTGTTTTAGGTGGTAGATCAGAATATGGGCCCTACAATCACATTCAATTTGAAAAGAGAAGATGGCACCTGGTTTGGATATCGCGAGGTGGAGAAGATCGCTTCCTTATCAGGAATTCATCTGCGTGTAAGAGCATAATTGAGTTCTTACCTTTTCCTTAGTCTAATGGAATATCCTTGTGTGATGACCTTTTACCCATGTTTCATATGATCGATTAGACTTGAGAGAATCATTTTTATGGGGGCATGATAACATGACTTTTATCAATGCTACTTTTCCCCACTGAATATCAGTCCAGAATAAGCATTTTAGTGCATCATCAGCACTTCTAGATTTATGAACAAGTTCCACAGGGTGCATGTGTTGTGCAAGTCCTGTGTGATAAGTGTGGGTGATGGATATGGGATTGCTTAGCCCGAACAAATCTATGTGTGTCCAACCTTATCTAACAATCATATGTTCCACAGAGCGGGAACTTCTTGGCTGATTTTTTTTCCTCTGCTGTTTTGCAGACGGGCTGCTTCTGTAACCCTGGCAGTTGTGCTAAGTATCTTGGCTTGTTACACTCAGATCTAGTTTCTAATTTTGAGGTGCATCATACAACCTTATCTGGTCAACACAGCAATAAGCATATCATTATACTTTTAAATGTTTCACATCTAAATAAAGTAAATGTGTGCCTACTTGTCAGGCTGGGCATGTTTGTTGGGATGATAATGACGTAATAAATGGAAAACCAACTGGCGCTGTCAGGATATCATTTGGGTATATGTCCACTTACGAAGACGCAGAGGTTGATATTTATTCCATTTACAGTGGCATTTATCAAAATGTCTCTTTTATTTATTTTGAAGATTATACCTATAATTCCTTCGAAGTGGCCAATTACATGCAAGATCATCTGTAAGCGGTTATCACTAATAACTTTTTTTTCTTTCCTAGGAATTTCTGAAGTTCCTGCAGTCTTCTTTTGTGTCCAAACCAATAGCATTCAACAATTGGTACATGTTGAATATGAACACTCTTAACTTAGTAGGTAATTTCTCTATAATATGAAACTAATGATGTATTGTTTATCAGTCGGTACGCATCTACCAGTTTAGTTCATTTTTTTAATTGCAGACAATCGGGGTCAACAAGTTGTTCTAGATGTTCGCTTAAAATCCATATCTATTTATCCTGTGAAATCTTGCCAAGGATTTAGTGCACAGAGTTGGCCGCTAACCGTTGGTGGTATGAGTAAACCCTGTACCTTGACCTATTCTTTCATGTGTAGCTTTTTCTACAGTAACTTTTTAGGCCATAATATACAGGCATTTCATCTTATGTTGTCTTTTTACGTAGGTTTAAAATATGATAGAGAATGGCTTCTCCAAGGATCAAGTGGTGAAATTTTGACACAAAAAAAGGTAACTGAATTACCCTGTTTTGTGTTTCTGTTGAACATTATAAATTTCAGTAGCAGTACTAGGATGTCCGGTATGCGATACGCCGATATCACGATACTCTATTTCCCCACAACACCGATGCGACAGTATGTTTGTATATATAAAATAAAAATAAAATAATAGAGAAACATACATGAGATATGATATATCATATACAAAATAGACATAAAAGAGACAATAACAAAGAAAATGAAGAAGCAAATGGGCTAGATCATCTTGAAGACCCATTAGCCCATGGCAAGCGGCTTAGGGCATTTAGTCTACTGTTGTCCCAAACGTCTCCACATGTACGCGTTTCTATTCCTACCAGCCGCAACCATATGTCTTACCTCCTAGTCACTTCTGTCGTGACCAGCTTTTGGCTATCGCTGGCTACTTGGGAGTATAGCACACTACCACAGTCAGGAGGGAAGAAGAGTATTAGTAGGAGGACTCGCCGTATGTGAGGACTAGTAGCACCGTCACGCCAGCAGGGAGAGGGGTGCCGCGCTCCACCATCTACAAGGGGAGAGGGTGTTGGCATGGCAGCCCAGGGGAAGAGAGGAGCAGGGGTTATGTGTAGGGAGCGAGAAGGGACTGTGGGATGAGAATAAACGATTCTAACATCTCTTTCTGAATTGGTAGAGGTATTATGGTTGGGAGGTATTAGGAGAGTATCAGGTAAGTATCAGAGAAATATTGGGAATTATTTTATTTTTTTGAAAAATAGAAAATTCACCGATATGGGCAGGATAAGTATTCGACCGTATCGGATACCGATAAGTGTCCGATACGGTATCTGATATCGACACACCAATTTACTGAAGTATCCAAGTAACATAGGGTAGCACAATGTTGTGGCGTGAGCCCCAGGAACAACAGAGTTGGGAAAGGAAGGAGCATGCATGGCACAGGAGTAGCCTAGGAGGAGTATTATGAAAGTGTCCAGAAGCGTATTCTTTTTTATCCAACAGTCCACGTGCAACTGCTTTAAGTTGCAGTCCCCAAGGGACTGCACTGGACTGTTTTGCAGATGGGCTGCTTCTGTAACCCTAGCAATTGTGCAACTTAAGCAGCCCCCGTAGGCCAGGACCGTCCGATTGTGCAAATGAGCGGCCCAAATCTTCCAACAGTGTGTTGCATTAGGATTGGTGCAAGTGTGTGGTTTGTCTGACATACGGGTAGGCCTAAGTTTCTTTCGACCCTGCGGCATTGCATTAGGATTTGAGGATAGTTTTTTTATAAGCATTTTTTGTTAAATTGTTCCTGCTGTCTTTCTTTATTTATTAGATATATTGATCCCTCCAGTAAAACAGATAGTGTATCTACATAAGGTGAAGACGGACTTTGCACCCTAGACGTGAACAGAGCAAGAGAAAATCGCTTCTTAATGAAACTTAAATAGAACTGTATAACTTTTCTATAGTCTGCTCAAATTCATTTAGCAAATCTGTCTTCAGGACTTCTTTCTAATCTTAGTTGAGTTTCATATTCTTCAGGTGCCAGAGTTGGGCTCTATCCGCACATTGATTGACCTGGAACTTGGGAAACTCTTTATAGAGTCACCCAAACGCAAGGATAAATTGCAAATTTCTCTTCTAGAGAACTTGACTCATCTAAGTGCAGAACTAGACGTATATGGTCAAAGGTATGAAGACATGATTGGATGCATCTCCAGCTGTTTTACAACCATACCAGTTTTCACAGTCGTCTGTTCGACCATGTTCTTTTCTTCCCATTCTTCCCCTGACGCTCTTTATGCTTTGATTAAACTTGGGCTTATTTTAGGTTGCATTGTTATTTTGTGATACTCTGTAAAGTTTTACATATAGCACTATATTTAGAATGATAGCTAAGGATGAATACTGGCAAATTGCTTCAGGTATGAGGTACAAAATTACGATGACATGGTAAACGCATGGTTCAGCGAAGCTATTGGACGTCCTTGTACCTTTATGAGGTGCTCAAGCTCCAAAAACCGTTCTTGCACATCCACTGGCAGGAGTGATCGTCTATGTAGGGATACTCGAAGCAAACTTAGTTTTGTCAATGAAGGACAACTGCTACTGATTTCTGAAGAGAGTATCTCTGATCTCAACAGTCGGCTTAGTTCAAGTATGCAAATTTTGCTCCTTTTCTCTTCGGTTCCCTATTTAATTGCAAAAGGACCAAAAGGGCCTCTAATTATTCATAGAAGATAGAACTGACCGAGATAGCTCTTGCCATGCTGACTACCTGACGTAGTCAAGTACATAATGTATAGTTGCACTTGCACATCATTTTCTTGGGACAACCCGATCAGGAGAATTCACTTTGTAGTTACACATTTTCCAGGTAACGGGAATGATAAACAACAGGTGCTTGTCGACGCGATGAGATTTCGTCCCAACATTGTTATCTCTGGGTCGACTCCATACGATGAGGATAACTGGAAAAAACTTCACATTGGGGAGGCCTATTTTACGGCAAGTGTTTTTGCCCTTCAGATGCCATTGTCCAAAGTCAGAACAGTGTGATTTGGCTCATTTACAATTGCTCAATGTTTTCATTTTTTCTGGATGGCTCATGTGCAGTCCATGGGAGGTTGCAACCGTTGCCAGATGATCAACCTATACCAGAACTCAGGGCAGGTGCTCAAGTCGAAGGAACCATTGGCCACTTTAGCATCTTATAGACGAAAAAAGGTGAGTTCATGCGCAAAGCGCCTGCATGTCAGTTGGCTGGTACTTATTTTTCTGCAATGTCACTCGACATTTTTGCATGTGTGCAGGGGAAGATTTTGTTTGGCGTCCTGTTGAACTATGAAGACGGCGGCACAGACGGTGAAAATGAGATCATCGCAGAGAGATGGCTCCAAGTGGGGCAACAACTGTACCCTTCCACAGAGTGACTTGTGTACAGATATGGATACAGGCACAGCGGTTACATCAGCAAGATGCTAATTGGTAATGGGTGTTACATACAGAAAATGTGGGCACACGAAATATTTCCAATACATAAAAATGGAGTGATTTAGTTAGAATGAATACGGAAGATATTTTTACACGTATCATGCATGTAACAGTTTTTTTTTCCTCTTTCAAAAAGCCTGTATGTAACTCATGAGGACCGTAAGGCCTGTTTTCAGACAAAAAAAAGGTACTGAATGAAAAGAAAAATGTATAGTCAGTTAGTGTTTCCCAGTACTGCTGTTTCTATGAACAACGTAGCAGTGGTATTTGCAACCGTGTTACACAATTGAACATGTAAAAACCTAGCCTGGCCTTAAAAAAACCAGGCTCATGAGTCATTCATGATAATTCCAGAACTGAATTTGGCAGCAAATATGAAGAGCAAGAGAAAAAAGACATGCTCAACGTTTTATTTTGCCCTATGGTAGTTCGACGATGGCGTTCCATCGTTCACATGCCGCGAGGCGCGGCGGCGGCTGTAGTGTGAGCCCACAGCTCAGTACGTGGCGGAATCCAGTACTCGTACGCATCTAGTATTGCCATGGTTGCGAGTACACAAAACTTATAGGAAGATAAAATTCATTTCTTTTTATTAGGTTTATTTTCTTGTATAATAGGATATCATGTTAATAATAAAAAATTATTAGAGATATATTTAGATTCATTCGCAGCAAAATAGAGTGTAAGAACAATAGAGACGAAGAGTCTTATTATATCTCAATAATAAATGGGAAAAAGCTACAACAATGACGTGTCAGCAGGACAGAGGGGCTCAAGAGTTGACGTTCATAGCAGCTATAGCCTATAGCCTATACCGTCTATACAGAACATCGCATCTCGCATCAGGGAACAGGCAAAAGCTCAATGACAGGTATACGATGTATCAGAACATACAGTACCAAGCATATTTGACAAGTCAGGTGATCAATCGTGACTAATCAACGGACAAGTCGGTCTGGAAGCATGACTAGATGACCTTACTAGTTTTGTTGTCGACTAGCCGTAATTAATCGCGCAATTTCACACTGAGGTTAGCCAAGCCAATGTTGAGTTGGACCTTGACTTGGGCTTGGCCTAACCTATTTAGAAGTGAGACTAAGTCTAGAGAAGAGGGCCAGCATTGCGCACACAGGAGGCAGCATTGGGCGCTCGGGAGACAACAAAGCAGAAAGGCAGAAACCCTAGCTGAGACTATGTGTTATGTATGTGTTATGGAATATCGTCGCTTATATATTTTGATCTTTATTTCATGTAAAACACTACATAAACATGTCTTAAACTATTGCAAGTATAGAACTTGCTCAAGTTAATGTGTTGGAATATCTATTGTCTAGTCGAGACTGGCCGTGGATCGGTCGACTAGTCGTCCGAGTCGACAAGTCGCCCTTACGTCGACTTGACTTGGCGACTTAATAACTATGGTATCAAGTTTGTTCTTCAGATCCACTTTGTGCAAATGCTATGCTGATTCAACACGTGCAGCTTCACAGATTTATCAGCATTTTGGACTGGAAAGTGGAAATTCTTAACCCTATTCAGCTTTCTCCTCAATCAACAACCTTCCTCTGACAAGTTTCCTGCGTTAAGATCATGATATTAGCGTTAGAAATATGCAGAGTGAATTAATAGTAGTATAACATGGTGCATGGAAAAGAGCTGGATAAACAAAATTTTCAGCGCACGGCACTACACAATGGCGAATTTTGGTTACTGCATATGCAGGAACAGACCGTGCATGGTCAGGACCAGATAAAACATTCAACAGCCTTTCCTCAAATGGGGTGGCATGCCAGCTGTTGATCCTATCAACAGCGATTTTTTAGAATAATTAATGCATATAACTGAGAGTTGAGGAAAGCACTAGCCATGTGCCCCTACGTTGCAACGAGAACTCAATTTACGATAAAAAGTTTATTTGCAAAGAGTATTAACCTTATCTGAATAATAATATTCACTCTGAATGTGCAATGGTTAAATGTTTAAATCAATTCATCGAAGCATACAAATTTCAAGCATCTGTTTATAAACTTGAGCTTAAAATTATCTTTAATTTCACAAACTTAAATAATAACATCACAACACTTGGGATTATAAATTTGTAACGCCATAATTCGAGACCGATCGATCGACCAAGAGAGGCATCACCTGCTACTCTATGGGCGTAAAGGCGTTGAAGAGATAGGCGTCATCCGTATGTAGCTGTCACCATCAATGGCGTGCGTGGCTTGTACGTCTTGCTCCAGTCATACCATAGTCTCACCCCATCAACCAGCTCCACCACCTCCTCGCCTCCCCCTACGAGCGCCGCCCTCAACCTATTGATATCATCTACCACGGCGAACTCCAATAGCGCCGCCAACCTATGTCGCCGCCCACCACCGACGAACTGCCCATACGTCACATCGACGAGATCAGGAAGATTGCTCATTACCTTCGCTCAACAGATAAATTCAACATATCTGCAGGAGAGGCAAGAAGCATTGGGGTTATATAGATTCAACAATCGAGAAGATATTTATGGAATTCAAATTAAAAAAATCGTCGAATAAGAAAGGCAACAAAAGAGAAAGATGTAAGAAGAGACCCAACTCCATAAATCGGAGCTCTGCTTCCTTCGAAAGAGAATCAATCAATCTAATCTAAAAAGTACCGAGAGCAATCGCTGCTAATTCGAATGTCAGATCAATGGGAGAAAGGAAAGCAATAAATGAGTCATGCATATTCATTTACCTCCCACGACGGGATGATCCATTCAATCTACCGAGGTGACCATTGTCCGCTTCCCACTCAGTCATGCGAGTGCGCACACTTATCGGAGTAAGAGTGGAGAACGGATGTACCACCACCAACTGCTAATTAGAATTAGTAGAGATAAAGATAACAAACTTATCTAGTCGCGTCATGCATGGCCGTACGCATGTTGCTGGCCGGTCGAAATCAAGTCCATACGCGATTAGATAAAAAGAAAAGATGATCTTATCTACACATGTAAGTAAATATTTAATAGAAAGGATGTATATGGCAACTCAAAGGCATATGGTAATTCAAAAACTGTATGCATGCAATATATGTAAAAAGAATCGATCGTGCAATATTTGAAAATAGAATCGGTTAATTGAGACAAGAGTCTGATATGCCGCAGATCACACATACATATCCAACCAAATTAAAACTTTCTTCGTTCGCTAATGTATAGAAGATCGAGACAATGACGGTTTCGTGGGTATGCCCGAGAGGGGGAGGGGAGAACGGACTACCACCATCAATTCGTAATTAGAAGTAGTAGAGATTAGATAAACTAATGATCCAAGTCGTCTAAATTGGATTTTGATAGCTCTCCAGTCTCCACCATCCAATAGATTTGGGCTGTCTATCTGGACTCCTCCACAGAGAGTTTTTCTTTTTCCTTGGTATGAAGCGGTATCACTAGGAAATTAAAATTGTAGAGACTTGGATAATCCTGCCTCAGCTACTGAATCTGAAGAGGTTTGCTGTGCCTTCTTGATAGAATCTACTCCCAAGTTTCTCCTTTAGGAGGATTGGAGGGTAGCATTGGTGAAGAATCTTCTTTCAGTCCCATCCGCTTAAATTTGTTCTCAATGGGCCCCTCAGGACAGGATAGACGAATTGTTTGCGGGTTCGCACAAGCTTTCCAGACATAGAAGGACCTTTATGTGATATATTGTTCCAGGGGTCTCCATGTCATCTCTGAGAACTAAAGGAGTTGAGAAGGGTGAATCACTGCAATCAGGAAGCCTGTTTTTGATGCTCTGAAACGGGGACTTCTCTTGGAATGCTGATTGAGGAACTGATTCAACTCGCGTAAGATGTTCAGTATCTTCAATGTTAAGTACAGGCCTCAACGTATGATCCTCCTCACATTTGAAACTGCATAATGGGCACCGATTACGTAGTATCATCAGTCATCATGGTAATGTTAAAGGATTTTTAGACACTGACGAAAATTAGGGCAGTCCTTACCCTTCAGATGAATTAACTTCAAATACAAATGTTTCTTCCGTTGCAAGTGCATTGGTGGGCATGTTATCACACTGCATGTCCAAAACGAAGGTATCAGAGAATGACAAATAACAGAATGTGTTCAGAAATGCATTCCCCACCTCATTAGTATTTTGCAAATTGATTTGATATGATGCATTTTGAAGTTCAGGTAGGGTTTCAGATATTGTGTCACATAACGTGAGGTAATTTGCCTGGATAGAGTTAAGAATGCTGTGAAAATTCAAATTAGATAAAATAAACGTATTAGTCCTTATATCTTAGCAGGTAAGAGTACTTCACATCTTTCCCAAGGTCTAAAAACTAAGACAGGTACCGTCAAAAAGTAAAAAGGAAAAAAAAACGGATGTAGAAGATAAAAATTAATGAGTAAGGACAAATGGACAATCATGTAGACCAAGATATGCAGAACAAAATCAGCATCAATGAGCTTTTCCATCTAATCGGGATGGAAAATTTGGGAGTAAAACCATATGTCCAAAGCTTAAAACATAAAGTTACTATCAGGCTATCAGCAAGTGCAATGGTCATAACTCATAACCCCTAGATTTACTTATACAGCTACAGGACAATTGCAAATCCTTTTTTACCGGATAGATCTTACTGCAACATATCAAAAGACTAGTTAACCAACCATGTACCATACCAACTCCCAGGAACTCCACAAGACCACAACCATCCTCAACATAGAAGTACAGACAACCAGCAACTGTCGATTCACAGTGCAAATTTGACAACAAATAATTAAATAAATCGATCCACATACACAACACGCACAGTGCAAACACATACAAAATCAAAATCAGTCTAACCTAGAACTAGAATGTAGCACGCAATGATCCCATCCCACTTCACACAATAAGGGCAAAAACATAATTTAGCCGCAATCTGGTACGCGTACCTCTCGCATAAGCTCCTCATCAACGCCACCACTATGATCAGCCAAATCATAATGCGATCCTCTACTGCCTAGGAAACCTGAAACAAGGCCACAAACTCACATGAAACAGCACCGAGATTAAGCAAACGACACCGCAAATCTGATCGAAACATCCAAAGTAGTAGGCCAAAGGAACTGAATTGCCACCTTGCTCGTCATCCGAGAGCACCTCCCCGGGCCGATCCCTGGGCACGATCGGATCTTACACATGCGAAACACCAAAACAGCCACCGCCACGATCCAAAGCGAAATTCCAAATTTTTAACGGCAGAGCAAAAAAAAATTTGAAAATAGGGTGATCGTCTCGATCAGCGCGATCGGTCTTTGTAGCCTTATTTACTATAGCAATTTTTTTTTGCAGTTTGTTTTATTCGACCGGAAAAAATTACCCGAGAAAAAAACTTCTTATGATGTAATGAACTGGAAAAATTATTTTACTTTGTTAGTGATACGCATCCCACTTAGGGATTTTCGTAGCCTCGTGGGGCCCGCCGGATAATGCCCAAAAAATACGAGAAAAATAACGGACGACCTACGCAACGCGGGACACCACTTATGTACGGGTGAGATGGCGGATGCTTGCTCGTCACGAAATTGCGAAAATCGGAAAAGGCTTTCATGACCGCGAAACCCGAAAATCGTGGCCACTTAGGGTTTTCGTAGCCCGGGCAGGGCGGATCTGACCAAAAATATGAAAAAATCAAGGCGATCTACGCAACGCGGGCTACCACTTATGTACGGGTGAGCTGGGCAGGCGTTGGCCCGACACGAAGTTGCAAAAATCGGAAAAGGCACTCGCGATTACGAAACCGCGGAAATCGCGGAACTCCTGATTCCGCGGTGTGCATAGGAGATGGGAAGAAAGAGGGAGGTGATGGGCGACGTCAGCGCAACCCTTGACGTTGGCGATCGCATCAGAAGGCGTCGTTGCAACAATGGTAGGGAAGAGGGACAGAGTCAACTTTGATTAAGAGGGTTGGGGTGGGGAGATCTAGATCCTTAATTTTCTGTCCTATATATGATCACGAAATTCCACTGAAATTCTAATTTCTTTTTACTAGGTGTTGTGTAGACAATGGAAAAAAAAGTTTGGATGCTTGACAAGTCGTAATTTCGGCTGCTAGAATTCGGCGTTCGGGAAACCGACGTACAGAAGGACTGAATAATGCCGCAGAAAATTCCCAGGAATGACTTTTCGCCGTGAGGATTTTCCGCGCAGATCTCGTCACGCGCGACAACCAGGCTTGCCGCGGCTAGGCACCGCCCTATTGACGTTGCACGCTGCACGCGACGACGACGGCGGCGCCGAACCATCGAACCGAGCACTGCTTCCTCGCGTTTACATGTACATCACGCGATTAATTCCTCGATGGGCATCGCCGTTACTGTGCTCCGACCCACACGTCCACTCGAGCCACAGTTACGCGTATGGTTTCCCGTACGAAATTGTCATACACGGCCGGAACTCTCGCGGAGTACTGTGACGAGTGACGTCGACCCGTCTGGATGCGACGCTGGTTACGCGTACGGTTTACAAGTCCTTCAATTCTGCGTTATTATTAGGAGCCTCTGTAGAATTACGATTTTGTTCACATCGATTGGAGTGGTATAGCACAGTTGTTGTGCCGGATGGTGTCTTTCGTGAGTGTACATGGTGGTATCTCATTTGTATAAGTTTGCGTCAAAATTTGGTAAGACACGACAACATCAATTTGTCAAGCTAAGGATAAAGCGAACATGTTTAGCCGATATTTGCTTAGAAAAGGATAGTTGAGTTAAATTTAGAATTGTAGCTGATATAGATGGAATTCTATTTCTAATAGAAGCTGATATGAATCATTTTCGATAACGCGTTGGAAGAGGATACGATCGGCTATGCGGTATAAAAGGCGATCAAGCGGTATAAAAGACGATCAAGGGCGAGCTTGAGAGATACAACTAATTAATCAAACAACTCACATCTACTTTTATCTATCTTTTCCTGTTAACTAGGAGTAGTCTTATAATTTATCTCTTGTAATTCATTGTTGATCAATAAAAAGTTGCGTATCGCCGATTGCTGATTTTCTCCGATTATGATAGGTTTGGTTTTCTCGATCTTGTTTTGCATCGTCTTTTTTTTTGGAAAATATACTTATATCAATAATCTAGTTAGCCATAATAGGCTATGTAGATTTATCTTTACATTTGATTTAATCGGCTTGTATAGATGTTTAGATCTATACCGATTATCACCTTAGATCGGTTTTTAGTGTATTTTTCATCTATCTTGCCAATTTTAGAATCAAATCTCTGGCACACCTCGAACCTCTTGAGCCTGGTGTTCACGTGTATTTGAACCGATCAATCCATGTTATATTTTTCGGCGCCAACAATATCTTTCTTCTAATTGCAAAAGAAAAAGGTGTAGCACAGGCAACACCGTGCTTAGCTCCCCTTGAGAAGACGTGTTGGGTATCCTGCAACCGAACCTGACAGAAGAAAATGGGAAAATCCTAGCCGAAGGGAATGAGTCCCCATCACCATAACATCGCTTTGGAACATCTCGATCTCGACGGAGCTGCTGCGTGCAGTGAGCTTTCCAAACCCGGAGAAGAATTCCAATTCCAAGAAAGCATCTAGCGATCGAGTGTCCATGCAAGCGATGCCTTTCACATGCACGCCATGGAATTGAGTTCGAATGCAGGAGAAAAACTTGGCATCGATCGCGATAGGGAGAAGCAGAAGGAGAAGCAGAATTCAACAGTAACTTCGGCTTTACGTCTGGTTGACTTGCCGGTCCTTCGAACGAAGATTCAAATCGGGTTTGAAGCTTTCGGTGTCGATTGGTCAGTTTTCGACCAAGGAAAAATGAAGGAATCGGTTATATAGCTTGCTGCAGATTCGAAAAATTACCAGGCAGAGGTAGTAATAATTTCTGGAAAGCTTGGGTGGTTGTTGTTTCAGGTAACTGCATGTCCCAGTAGGCCGTTGAAAAATTCAGGTAATTACCGTACGTCCTGTCAGTATTGTTCAAAGTTCACACGATACCAACGAATTGACCATCGTAAAGTAGGAGTGCCGACTGTTTTCTTTTTTTTTTTTTGACTTCAGCCTTTGCTGAAAACGTACAAAAAAACGATGTCCACACACTTTAAAGGATACGTCGCTCATGCATAAAATCTGTAGCAAAAATGAAGTTGTCAATTGCCAACACAAATATATCGTCCATTATTGGAGTGATTTTGGTCCTTCTACTCCAGCCTTTCCAGAGAACGTGAAAAAAAGAGAGAAAGACGCCCACACGCATAAATTCTCTAGCAAAAATGAAGGTGCAGTCAATCGCCAACACAAAATAGAGAGGTGTGTTTTATGCTTTTTTTAATAATTACATAAATATTAAAGTATGAATAAAGGGTGGATAATGATTACTTATCTCTTCACTTGCTTTTAAAATTTGTACGATTTATATTGAGAGAAAAAACATTGAAACATTGTTCGATATATATATATAGCGATTCACAACCCTTATATCCCAAATCCGTTCTAGGTGTTCCCAAAATTATCCGATCAAGCTGGAATTGATAATTAGGTGCTCGTAAAAACCACGAATATCCGATCAAGCTGGAATTGATAATTAGGTGCTCGTAAAAACCACGAATCGCTGTCTATATCTGTATTAGATCCATCAGCATCTCTGCATCTGGCGCTTATGATCGTTTGGAACACGTAAATTTTATAATTAAGAAAATATGCATGCATGTACATAGCCTTATGTTTTTTTCCATGTAGCCAATTAATCCAACGAAGACAAGTCACTAATCGAGCGTACGTGGTTTACACGGTATCATACACGTGTATATAATCGCGTGATATATGGAATCGCTGGAATGTTAAGCAGCTAGCAATGCATGAGCACACGGAACTAATTAAACATCGTGCGCGCGTCATACATACGGCGCCGTGTTAGCTCCGGAGTTTGGAGTCGTGCGATGTCGGCTATTTCGGCGCTAGCAAACAACGGCTATCCCATCTGTTTAGAAATATAAGATCTATAGTTTAACTAATTTTATTTAGAAATATAAGATTTATATATATTTAATGAGACTTTTTAAGAATCATATGTATTTATTCTTTACGAATCCACATAAAGTATTATTTCTCATCAATTAAGTGGGTATCTAACTCGTTTTCTCTTATATCTTTCATTACAATCTTAATTTTTATGCAAAGTTAAAACACGGCTTAAATTTTTGAACGAATAGAGTAAATTTTTGTTTTTTTGTGCTTTCGGGTCATATGCAACCTTTGCCATTCGATTCTGCGGGATAAAGTCGAAAGTAGGTGAGATTAATTGAGAATTTGTACGGAACACACAACCGCACGTGCACGTGCACCTAAAAAGGTTGTGATCAAAGTTTCATACTCGATCAAGTTGATTACGTGTGTGCACGAGGAACTAGCTTAGAATCTGCATATATAATTAATCTGACTACACAAGTTCCTATAATGGACATGCATGAAGGAGAAGGAAAAAAATCACGGACATGTAAATTGTGCTGTCTAATTCATCGTCGTCATCGCCCGTCGAATCGTCGAGCTTATCAGCTGAGAGATGGAAGATTGTGGCACACGTTTGAAGACTTGCGGAAAGCGCATGACGGCCGGAAAGTATGGGCATGCAGCCACTGTCACACTAAAACATGTGAGATTGGTTTAATTATTAATTAGCATTGAGGCTAGCCTATCAAGGTCACATCTATATATCTATAGTATATGTTTAGTATATGAGTTGATGACGCACGAGGTGTTCACTTCCCAGGTAGAGCTTATCTCTAATTGATACAACGTTTTAGCTACCATCGTTTTCTTACTGGATAGATTAGCTTATCTTCTAGTCCTAATTCATTCCCCTACGTACTGTATATATGGGATCTTACGTAGGTATAGGTTACTACGTACCCACTTCGTTGCAAAATATGTAGATTCTCGATTGCCTTAGTCTTGTTTTAAAATTCGCGGTTTTTCTAAACTAAAAGTCCTTTTCATAAAAAATCACGAGAATAACCTACACGTAATTGGGACCCACATGTAAAAAAGTAAATGAGGACCCTACGTGAAAAAGAACGGCCGAAGCGCCGGCGGCGGCTGGCACTGTGAGTTCGGCTCAAAATGCTGAGGACTCGTGAATCCTTCGATTTTTATTTAAGGTATTCCATGGCATAATACGCCGCGTGCGTTGTTTTTTTTCAAAGAAATAGTTTCTTTTTTTTGCGGTGTTTTTTTTAAATCGTCGAGAAAACGCGCGAAACGGCTAAAAGGATACGAACGCAACCACGTTTTTTTCCCATCTATCTGGGGTCTTCTCACGAAGGATTCGCGTTTGCGCTAAATCGAAAAGTCTTTTTCACGAAAATAGCTGGAGTGATCCAAACGTAATAACACGCTTTTTTTGTATTTTTTATGGTCCTTTTATGAAAGATTTGTTATTTTCCTGAACTAGAAGGTCCTTTTCGTAAAAAAAACTGTGAAAAGAATCTATACGTAATCACGCATTTTTTGAGAGAGACACCTAAATGCAAAAAAAACAAAAATGAGCTGAGCCAGCCGGCCAACCGAGTTAGATCACGTGCGGTTGGTTCGGCTCAAATCGCCTAAGAGGCCGGAATACTCTCAACTTTAGTAAAGATATTATATACAACGTACGTACTACACAAATTGAGGGGGTATTGGTGAGTATATATTTTCCATAGGTTATTGGTTGAGATATCTAAACGTGTATATGTGTTTGTATATAGCTAAAATGACATCGATCTGTATGAGACCAGAATATATACGGAAGATCCGTTTCAATTTTTAGGTATACTTAAAGGCCGGGGTAGGATAGAAAATATTATTTGAGGAAACTTTTGCGGCGACATGTAAGCATGCTTATTTTAGTACGCACAGTTAGGCGTACTACTTACCTCGGCAAGGTGGAATGTTGGAGCTCCTTTTTGTGTGTGTTACGTGTGTATGAATCTTAATTTAGAAGCAACCAAATAAATTAGTGCGTGCGTGCATTGTTCATCTATGTTGGTTTGATGGGATGGGGGGCCCATCATCCCATGTACTGTATAACAAAAAATAATATGGCACCTTTTTGCGACCAATATATATGATTACTGCATGATTGATATATTTCTTCCAACTTAGATGAAAACGATACTTCACCAAACAAACTAATATGGAGTTAATAAGGGTTTGTCTGATACTCCGATCCCTTGTCTGAAACATCCAGGAAATTACATTGAGTTAACCAAAGTCACAAGTTTAAGCGAACGAGTATGTAGCAAGGTCGCTAGTTAGGATTGGAACCCTAAGTAGGGATCACTTTCATGTTAACATATACTAGTCATGTGTCCGTGTGTCGTAACGAAAACTCAATTTGTGATAAAAATTTATTTGCAAAATGTACTAACCTTGTCTAAATAATACTGTTTAATCTGAATGTACAATGGTTGAAACTCAATTTGCGATAAAAAAGTTTATTTGCAAAGAGCACTAACAGTGATAGAGGTGGGTAATTAATGAGCGGTAGTAAAGATAGATAATTTTGATGAAGTGATGTAGAAAAAAATTCATGTTTTATACAGTAGAGATTAAAACTGCCGTGAGATCGAGAGATCGAGTAGTACACATGAGGATGAAGAAATTTATCGGAGAGAGAGTAGATTGGCTCTGCAGCAGTAGTACTTGGTGTCGAACACGGCAGAAAGGCAAGGGTGCGTCATTCGTGAGCCGAAGTGAAGTCCATAAGAATTAAAGAGTCGGCACCGTCTTTAATTAACACGAGGGATAAGGCAATATACAGTACTAGTGATATACTCATCCGAACTTGAATAGACGATGTTTTAGGATTTTGCATTTCAACTAAGATATATGGAAATAATTAAATCACTATCATTCATTAACTTACTTAGGCCATTCACAATGGGAGTTTCATTCTCAACATCATCATGTTTGGTGACATGGCAAGGTAATATGAAGAGAAATAAAGAGAGTTTCATAGGAGGTAAAAGAGTTTCATCTAGATGAAACTCAAGATACACGATTCTAGATAAAATTCGAACTCTCTTGGAAACCGAGAAATGAAACTATGCACTGAGAATGGTAGTGCTTTTGGATGGTGTGTGTATTTTATTCCACAATAATAAATAACATTAGGAATAATAAAGGTAGGGCATGGTTGGAAAAAAATAGTTAAAAGTGTAGGCGAGAGCCCGTCGCACACACACTTTCAACCATTTACTTTTCATCTCCTGTGGCATACTATCTATGGTAGTGTAAATCGTCCACGATGTTCACACGACAAGACTAGCGATGACATAAGGAAATCCCACAAATGGGGAATATTACCTTTAGGAGTTTAACGTCGATGAAATTGCGCAGCTTTCTTTTCTTAGCACACGCTAAGGGGAGATTCAACATCCATGAGGGTGCCATATCGTTCTTCCGGGCTGAAATGGCATGGGCCGGGCAATAGGCTCGCCTCTCTTATTCGTTAGTAGCTTCCATGATTACATACCCACATAGCTTAGGGGTCGCATTTTAGTACCTTGTTATTTTCTCTCCTGTCTCCCGGCTTGTTAGTTTTGGTCGGGTTCTTGTCTTTCTGACTCGGTTAGATGTACTTTACTTTATCCTTTAATGTATGACAGAGCTCCTATCCCTTTCCGTTCCCAAAAAAAAAAAATCTATGGTACTGTAGCAGCATGAGGTCTTAGGTGAAATTCCTTCGACACCTTTGTACCTTGTGACACAAGCCGTAGCAGAGGGTCCGGCACGCACAAGCTTCCTGTGTACTGTTCATCTCCCTGTAGCACACTGTTCATGGACACTGTAGCGCCCCCGCTGTTCTCCATGACATTTCTTTTATTGTATAGTTTTTGTCTAGTGCTAGGGATGACTTCATCGTTTCTTCCTTAATTAGCCTATAGATAATGGAATGTGCATGTCCCATGATAGGTGGATAGATATGCAACGTGTTCACAAGAAATTTGTCCTTGTGTACATGCGTACTGATACATCTGTACATGGCCGTACACATATATTTGGCTTGTGTAGCAACACGTCGTTATTCTCTTACGGTTGAGTGGCTGACTTGCCTTCCTGGAATGGTCTCATCAAGGCTAAACATACTCCATCGCTTGCGTACGTACGCACGTATATACATGCATGTGCATACGATGCATGGATTTAATTCAAACTGTCATCGCTAGAGCGATAAGTGTATACATGCGTGTCGACCATTTCAGCAACAAAACTTCAGTGGCCAAGCTCCTTACGACAAGGTTCCCATGCTACCCCCATCGATCTCAAATGTAAGCCCACAGATCTATAACTAGCTGGCTCTAATGTCCTCTATATAGGAAATAAGTAAGAAGTTACAAACTCCCTAATACAATGAGGATCGAATTCTGCTTTCATTTTTGGCTTGCGCTATAATTAAACCATTAGATGTAATTTGATTTCCAAGTACCTATTTTATGCTCACTATATGCCTTCTTTAGTTTGCGTGAAAATTTCAAACAAAAAAATCTCGAAAAATAATGGACATGTAGTGGACAGAAGTTTTAGGGTCTGTAAAATTTCGAAATCAAACTCGATCGACCAGACTTGACAGAAAATTAATGAAGGGGTGGAAATGAGGCAGCGAATTGGAATAGAATAAACGTGGAAAATCAAAGTTTATGCCAGAATTTTACCCTCTCTATATCTTGCAAACGATATCGGGCTTGATCTTGGAACTTCGTATAGAGCTGTCGATTTTTGGAAAATTCTATGCGAATTACGTTTAGCATGCAAGTAATTATATCATTGACATGCGGATAACTAGCATGATTTTCCACACATATAGGTACTTATTCCTTACACAAGAATCTTTCAAGATTTGATGTGTGTAGAACTTTCATATTTATGGCATTTCTCAAACTTTTCTAGAGGACAATTTCTCGATGAAGTGCATGCATGTTTACGGACACACATGATGCATGTGTGCTTCTATACACCACTATTTGAAAGGTACACAAATGTTAAAGTATGAATGAAAGGTAGATAGTGATTACTTACCTCTTTTTTTACTTTAAGATTTATGTAACTTATATTAAGAGAATGATGCATAGAACACTGCTCCGCACGTATAGATGAATTATTTCTTTGGGTTAAAAATGCCCAGTGCACTATTAGTAAAGAATGTCAAAATTAAAGACCGTGTCTGCGTCCCTATCCATGAATTGGAGTGGACTTGAGGAAGCATCCATGAATTTGGATTGATTGGGATTAGATGTGATATCGATGCAAGCTTTTTCTCTCCCTTTTTTTCGGCTACCCCACTTGACAAGAATGTGGTCCAAAGTCCACATTTCATTTCCCATACGCAGAATGCTTGGCTCTACTCGTTCTTTCATTTTCTTCTTGAAGTCACTGGTGTAATGTTGATAGATAATTGCAAACTACTACCTTGACTTCATAGCATCATCCTGCAAGGTTGCAACACCAGCCACAGAACTCTTCACCAGGGCTCACCGATCAAACATGCATTTATCATTTTATCGTCAATAATCGATCGACGCGCATCCAAAGAGGAGAAATTTTTGTAGCGTCGCCATAGAATCATTCAAAGGACGCAATGCGAAGTTGCCAAGTCATGCATGCACATGTCTCCCGTGTGTATATAAATCAAACTAGCTAGGTGCATAGGCACAAATTGATCTCTGGATATCGATCTTACGGCCTGTGTTTCCCGTGAAAAATCTTCGCCTAGGCACAAATTCTCTGGCTATCTTGTGGCCAGCATTTCCCAGCCAATACAATAGTCAAGACAATAAAGTTAGCAACTTGAACTCTGTTGAGCTCGGTACAAGCTTGAGCCAAGCTCGAGTTGGGGTCTGAGCTCAGCAATAATAAATGATTAGATATGCGCTATTTTTCAATAATAAAAAATACTTAAGCTCGATTTTGACTTGAGTGAACTCGGTAAGAGTTAACATATAGTTATATCACCAGGCTCGCGTGCGAGCTATTCAAACTCGGCTCGGTGAAGCTAGCAAGCTCGATATCAAACTCGAGTTCGGCTCATTTAGAGCTCGAATTAAGCCTAAAACGAGCTGAGCTCAAGTAGTTCGAGAGCTTCAAGCTTTCTTTTTTCACAGCCCTAATCAATAACAAGGTAGATGAAATCAAATTTCTGAGGGATACATATCAATTTCTACATGCTTTTGACAAACATGGAAGAGTAGTACGGTGCTACTTGTTGGACATTCATGTGTAGGACATATTCGCTTTCCCATTTTCTTTGCAAAATCCACAGAGGAGTTGAATTGACTTTAAATATTTAAGTTCGATGTCTACTTCTGAATTAAATCAATACAGTCAGTCGATCTGTACATATAAGCAAGCAAAAAAGGACGTTCGTAGACCTCACTACTAGTTTTCTTGAATGGGTTTGTCAAACCTATACATAGACAGAGATGGCTAATTAATGTTGCGTTGAACAAATTAAGTTAACCAACGAAATCGACAATATTATTTTGTCAAGCAGGAGAACTATTAATCACCGGTCATTTTAGGTAGACCCAGGCAAAATCAATCAATACTGTGAGCTCGATCGATCCGTATTCCATATATGCGCAAATGCAAGCACTACTTGAATTATGCTTCGCTGTCTCGTGAATATGAACACCCCAGCTTTTTTCTCAAACTGGGGCAACCTTTTAATTTTCTTCTGAGTGTTCAGTAACCTTTTGGACATCAAGTGAGCATGTATGTTTGACTGGACTAGGTCAGAAAAGTCAGCCTTCTCTCTCTCTCTCTCTCTGTCTCTCCATTCATTCGATCGGGCATATAGAGTACATTTCTGCACGGTAGGCAAGTACTTAAATATTAGTGGGTGTTCATCATCGACTCATCGTTTGGCCAAACTCTCTGCATATATATAGGTGCTTGATTTTGTAGTGTGACCATCGATCTGAGTGTATCAGAAGCTTGAGATCAGCTGAAGGGTGAAGGCTCAGAAGCAGGCAGGGGCTAGGCCGGGAGAATGAGAGGGTTTGAGAGGAGAGGAGTCCGGCAGTACAACCGGTCCGACGTGCCGCGGATGCGGTGGACGGAGGAGCTGCACCGGCAGTTCGCCGAGGCCGTCGAGTGCCTCGGTGGTAAGGACGGTGAGTTCCACATGCATGTATATATGCACACACATGCATCACAAGGCAGGCAGGCCGGCTAGCTAATTACTCTTGCATGCATGCATCATCTGTGCTTTGATTTGATTAGCTTTGAGTAGGGACAAATCTATTTTTTTAAGGAAGTCCATTAAGGATAATCATTTCTTGATTGTACTTTTCTTTGTGGTTTTGAGGTTTGGATCTCGATCCTTAGTCGGTGTAAGTTAGGCAGGAGTCTGGTAATGGATTCCACCGGGGAAAGGAAAAGGAAAATATGCGATATATATGCATGCATTTATGTACACCATGAGATTCGTTCCTTTTTTTTTCTTTGTCTGGATTTGTTGTTTACGGGCGATAATAATGGTGCAATTAAAAGATGACTTCACCTTTGTACATCTGAGAGCCGTCACAAATCAGTGGAGAACCTACAAAATGCGTAGGTATACACAGTTCAATGAGTTAGATACAATAAATTTTCATGTTATTAGTGATCAGAAAGTTATGTAAGGAACCTTCATCCTGAAATTAATTATTTATTGTCTTCCGATCTTAAATATAATGTTTGTGTTGTTTTATCAAATTTTTCTCTGAAATTTAATCAACTCGATCTTTTCTATATTAGTTGCGCCTGTGTGCTTTAATTTGCATGCATGTTGTGAAAGATTAAAATGAGTAGTAATCCATTTGCAAAAATTTCAAGTAATATTTTTATCTCATTATTGTATTATTTTCCATCTACCTGTCTGTTATCAAATTAACACACATCTCGTGATAGTTGCAACTTATTGCTAGCTAGTCATGCGCCTTTCCTACTGCATAAATAAGTAGCCGACACAAGTGTATTTTGGCTGCATCGTCACGCGAAAACAGCACAAAATGCACAGAGTTCTCATAAGAAGAAGAAAAACTCGGGAACTGTCGATATCTAGATTGATATGTATGCAGCTATCCGAGCATAATTTAATCATGATGTTCATGAGAATACAATCATATGTATTGAACTGTATAGTCCTTTATTAATTTTCAGATAAGATCGATCCATGGAATGACAACATATATATGGATCCACACATTCTTTGGCATTCATCCATGATCCATCTAGTCAGAATTTAATTTGGAGCTCGTTAATTCTTCAGAGTTGGTACGGTGTTTGACAATCTCTTCTCTTCTGTCTGTCAGAAGCAAAACCGAAGCGAATTCTTCAGTTGATGGGAGTGAAGGGAGTCAGCATATCTCATGTCAAGAGCCATCTTCAGGTACTTTTATATAGGATTTTCCATGTATGCATACTATATTGCAGCACAAGTACATACATATATATCTCTGCTTTCTTTTTCAGATTTTTATGCTAATACTAGCTAGTTTTATTGACCCATGACCCAACCTTTTTTTTCTTGAAAAAATGTCAGATGTACAGATCAAACTCTAGCAACAACAGCAACCATCAGGCCAGCCTCCCGAAATTGATAGACAAACGTGTGTTTATGAACCGTGAAGATCACCGCGTTTATGGCCCACAGGATGGAAACACGGCAGCTTCAGACAAGAACGCTTACACCATGCTCCGCTGCAGCCACTCGTCACCATACCAAATGTGAGTGTGCACTAATAATCTGGTCCAGATGTTCTCTGTACATGTACAGCTATATATATTTATACGTATTGCAGTTTTCTAAATGTTGATTTATACATACTTGCAGACCATCAATAGAAGTTTTCAGAAGCTGGGAACAAAGTAGAGGGCGTCTTCCATGGAACTCCGACGTGCTTACAACAGAAAAGGTAATTAAATGTTTTTTCTTCTTGGAACAAGCTACAGGCACGTCGTCAGCCTCAAGTCCTCAACGTGATCATCTATGGCTCTATGCATTATAATTGTTCCAGATTTTTTTATTCCTTAGTCTAGTAGTTTCCATATGACCACAAACATAAGCAAATACATCCAGTTCATGTATATCAGTATGAGATGTAAAAAGCTATGATCAAATTCAGCGAAAGTTTATTTAAATAATCTATCTTACCATCTTACATGTGCTGTACGTGCCTAGAAGCTTCATTTTGCTTATACGCATTAGGTGGCAGGCAGGCAGCAGGCTGCAAAACTACCATACAGCCGTGTATTGACTAGCTGTTCATACCTGCATGCATGGTCGAAGATCTTGATTGAGCTAGCTAAACTGTCTCTGCAATGTAAAACATTTTTGCCATCAAGCTTAACAACCGAAAAATATGTTGATGCAGGCAGCTATGCCAAGTCACACTACTAACAAGAAGCCTCAGAAGCAAATGGACTGCGACCTGACGCTGTCCATCGGCTTGTGGGAGGAAGCGAGCAGCGACGCCGACGGCTCGAGCACGATCAGCGAGGAGCTCGCCGCGCCGTCGAGGGACGAAGGGTTCGGCTCTCCGGCAGCAGGTGATCACTTCGCCGCTACTGTGAAGGAGAGCAATCTGCCGGATCTAAACCTGGACCTGACCATTTCATCCTCTTGGCTCACCTGATGACGACCCAGGGCCTGCAGCATATATAGCTCATGCAGTTTGTGTATAGCTATGTGGACAGATGTAGAGCGGATACTTGATTGTGTCACGGCATGCTTTCAGCCCTGGTGTAGGGTTTTTTCTTCTTCTTTGTTCGATTAGAGAGCGGGACTTCAGACGAGGAGGGGTGAGAAATTTTGACAGATTGTTCTCCTGAATTTCTCACCTCTCATCATCCGCACTGTCCTATTTCTGATCGAGTTATTGTGCCTAGACACTGAGAATTAAAGGCATGCGTCCTGTATATTAGTGCTAGCCATTTCAGTGAATGACAGAGGGTACCAATCTAGAATTTTGCTTACTGGCTATATCTTGACTTTATTCTTTTTTTAGTCTTATTTTTTTAGACAATATACAAGTTGTCCTTATGATGCATGCATTCTGCCCTTCTCGATCGAGATTACTAGTCCTATCTTCACCACTAATCTGTTTAGTCAGCTCGCTCGGAAGCAACTGACTTAAAAATGGACGCACTGCCAATTTGCTGCAAATTTTAATTACACTGGTTATTTCTTACATGCATGGCCATGGGTGCTTCGTCTTCCTTCTTAATTCCTTCTTGATGTGATGTATCGGGGCTCTATTTTTTGTTTGGTTTTTGCTAATGTTTATGTTCATTGCACGATGAGAGAGTTTAGTAGTGTTAAGGGATGGACCTGCCTGATCTTAGCTTCGTTCTCCTAATGGAATAGAGGGAGCTGGAATGCCTCCATTTCTAAAAAGCGCATGCAAGAAAGGGCAAGTTTTGACTGGCGAGGATGCAAGTTTATATGCATGACAAGGCCCTGTTTGGGAGAGCTCAGATCCATTTCTGAAACTTATAGGCTAAAATAAAGTGAATTAAGTTTATATTTTAGTCTAAAATGTAAACAAGATGATCTACCTAAACACTCTTAATGTACCATAGCTCCAGCTCCACAAATTTGGGAGCTAGAATATGCTCCACCAACTCCATAGATTTTGGTATGCATGTCCCAAACACGTAACAAACTCACTGTGTCAGTCGGGAGCATAAAACTAAATAAGCTGGAAAGGTGATCTAAAATTTGATTTGAATTTTCTGGAGCTTAAAGTACCAAAGTAAAACTGAATTTGAAAAGGACTCAAAACAGAAAGTTTTTGAGCTGAAATCTAAACCAGGAATTTGCCAAAATGTTCACTCACTTCCTGTCAGCCATATGTCTATTCAATGATATGAAAACTGAACAATGAATGCTTTAGGGTCCTCAGCTCCAAATATATAGTAGAATGCAAAGTTCTTGGGAAAAGCCGAGAAGGGGTTGTACATGAGTAGCTGATACAGCCTTTTGTGAACAAAACTGAAACGAAATACAATTTTTATAGATCGGTAGAGCTAGGAATACCTAACTCTTTTTTTAAAAAAATAGCTAGAAAGAATTGGCACTCGTGTTGAATTTGCGGAACTATAAGGTCTTTTTGTAAAATAACCGACGGAAGGACTTGTTTGAGATTTCAGAATCTTCCGGGTTGAAAGAACCGGTGTTCGGGTCGAATTTATGGAATTAAGGGTTTTTTTTGCAAAATAGCCGTGAAAGGATCTATTCACGATTTTAGAATTTCATGGGCCTTTTTGCAAAATAACCTATGAAAGGACATGTTCGCAATTTTTGAATTTTCGGAGGGCTTTACCGCCAAAAACATAGTATAGTAGTCAGAGGTTTCGTAGTACTATATCATAAAGCAGAACGTGGCTATAATAGTGAGGTTTCAAAATTGGTATCAAATTCCTTTGGAAGTTATCGTAAAGTCTGGCTTTGCGGTGTATAATGTCAAAAGAAAGGACATGGGGGTGTGTGTATATTATTTGTCATGTGTCGAAGATTAATTAGATGAAGACGGCACTACAATGTTAGAAGGCATTCCAAAAATGTTTTTTTGAGGCGTCTTAAAAACACTAGAAAAATGGTGCGGGTAAAAGTCACTAAAAGCACTTTACAAAATCGCCTCCAGAGCACCTTAGAAGATTTCTCCACCTTAGAATATTTCTCGAGGCACTTTTGAAAATGGTTTCAAAGTCTTTTTCTAGGCGTCTGCCGAAAACACCTTTAAATCTCCGTACATTCCCCTTAACATTATATTCACAATATATTCCGGCCTATAGCATTATATTCACAATCAAATCACAGTATGGATCATAAATTACTCAATTGGAAGCTAGGCGGTTTCGGAGCGAGAAAATTTCTGCACAGGAGGGGATCGATATAGTAAGAAAAGAAATACATGATAACACTCAGATAACTAGGAAGGCTGGGGATTCTTCTTTTTGGTCAGGTTTGATGGAAGTTAAAGAGCAATTCTTGTCTATGGATTCTTTTCGTATTGAGGATGGGAGATGTGCTAGATTTGGGAGGATCTTTGGATTGGTACCAAGCCTCTTATGGAAACGTATCCTAACCTGTACAGAATTGTTAGAAAGAAAGATGTCTCAGTGGCAAAAGTTTTACAATCGGTTCCGCTAAACGTTTTTTTCCGCAGATCTTTGGTAGGCTTTGACTTGACATCTTGGTTTGAACTAGTGTCAAGAGTTGTTAAAGTCCCTTTAACTCGGGAGAAAGACAAGTTTAGATGGGGTCTTAGCAAAAAGGGTATCTTTTCGGTTCATTCCATGTATAATGCTTTGATTCAGGAAAACGTCATTCCTAGGAGGTGTGTCATTTGGAAGTTAAGTATTCCTTTGAAGATCAAAATCTTTCTTTGGTACTTAAAAGTCCGGAGTAATTCTAACAAAAGACAATCTAGCTAAAAGATAGTGGTAAGGAAGTATTAAATGTTGCTTTTGTAATTCTAATGAATCAATTCAGCATTTGTTTTTTGATTGCCATTTGGCGAGATTTATTTCGAACACCATATTTATCACATACGGAATCCTTCCTCCTCGCAATGTATCTATGATGCTTGGTTCTTGGCTTAGGGGTATTAACTCTAAGCTTAAGGGCCAAATCTTAATAGGTGCAGTAGCCATGTGTTGGTCTATTTGGTCAGATAGGAACAATTTGATTTTCAATGAAGTTCGCTTAACTCATTCGCAAGGTAATCTTCAGGAACGATTGGATCGGGTTGGTCTCCATTGCCTAAAGAGGAAGAGAAAGGGATGTTGTTGAGGGGATGCAGGTTGCTTGAGACCACTGTATTCGAATTATTTGCCAAATTTGGTTGGAGATTGAATCTTAGAATTGAGGCCTAGGGCATGCTGTTGTAGTCTTTTGGGCACTTGTTTATCGCCTTTGGATGACTGTATGGTTGGTGTTTTGTCGGCTTTAGAGCCGGTTGTTATTTGCGTAATACCTTTTGGAGTTTGTATCGTTGGCCGTATTCCTCCTTGAGTGAAGAGGCCAGATTGTTTCCTTTATCTAAAAAAACTTATCAAGCTAAATTATGTGTACAAAGAGAGAGTACATGATAGCATAAGGAGCTGTCAGCCCGTCACTATATGGTCCAATTGATATGGTTGTAGCTTTGTTGAAAAATAGCTTTTAACTAGTTTACATGACTGAAGGACTGATATGGCTATAGTTTTGTTGAAAAATAGCTTTTAACTAGTTTACATGACTGAAGGACTGTATGACTAAACGATTGAGTTGAAGATATTTGGTTTTTGACAGCCTGGCTCTTGGGTGTAAGGAGTACAAGTTAAAAATTAGGGTGGGTTTTAGGATCTTATACTTAATAGGAGGGTGTAATTTTTTTTTAACTCTAGTGGCAAAGTTTGAAACCCAACTCACCGAAGCCGTTGGAAGATGCCTCATACCAGCTTTCAGTTTTCAGCTTCCCTTAGTACAAATGGACTGTTGGGTTTTGGCTTCTGGCTATAGAAAAGCTAGCCATTTGAGATAGCTTCTGTTTCTAGAGAGAAGAAGCCAAAACTGAAACCGTCCCAAACATGCAATGATGATAAGAAGGTGCTCTTGTCAGACACTTTATCGTGTGCCATTTGAAAATCACACGTGAGATAAAAAAAACATGACAAATGAGAACACTTATATTAATTCAACTATAAGGGAACTTTTAATCCAAACTACATGTTTTGTATATTTTTTAATATCAAGTCTTTGTATATTGATGCCCCATCTAAACAAAGATTTACATATATATAAGGGGGCATTTGTCCCCTACCTTTTTACTTCAAAAAGAGAAATAATGACTTAATCATGAACATATTAAAAAGTTCAACACAGGCTACCTCCTCATGTCAACTACCTCCTCCCCTCCAACCTCCTCCTCGGTGGCTGATCCTCCTCGGTGCACGACCTCTTTATACCTGGCTATCGACCTCCTCCCGACCGGTGTCCTCCCCGTCAGCGACCTCCTCCTCTAGCCTCGAGCACGTGCTCTATTTGATTCAGTGAGTTCCCTATCCTTGTGTCCATATCCTGTGATTTCTATAGATGATTGGTAAAATAATGGAAAAAAATTCCCTGGATACGGTCTCCAAACAGCGTCTGTGCATACCGTCTCCGGATCCACGCCGCGTGGATGCAGCGCTGCGATTAGCCTTCCTCTGCTATGACAACATGAGCCACGCTAATGCGAGCCGATTTGAGCCTTCGCTGCGTGGTTTGTTTGGAGACGGCGTCGGCTTCACCCAAACGCGAGCCGATGGGCCTTCCTCGGTTCCTCCTCCAACTTGACCTGAGCGAGGAAAGCGCCGCCCCATCGATTCGATCCATTCTCCTCCTCGCACCGCCGCCACCATTAGGGAGTGTCCTCCCATGAAGCTCTGCGCTTCTCCCGAGTCCATACGAAGCGCGCGCACGCCGCCAATCGAACGTCTCGCCTCGCATTAGTTCTGATTCATGGTTCTCCGAGTCCATACGAAGGCGCTTGCGCCGCCACCACTTAACCGGAACGTCTCGCCCGTGATTAGTCCCGATTCATGGTTTGGGGCAAACAGTGCTCATCGAAAACAGACATTTCTATTATACTATTTGCGAGCAACCAAAGTTCTTAAGTGATCATGGCAAAGGAAGTTAGATTTAAGCATAACAATTAGTTAGTTGTTCTTGTCTTATTCTTTACATACTAATGACTGATAAAAAGGTTCTTGTACTGTTCTTTACATACTAATGATGATCTTTTGGTCATCCGATGAATCTGACAGATTTAGGAAAAGAATTGCTATCGTACTATTTGAGAACTTTTTAGTTAGCAATCATATTCATCTCGGTTTGTTAGTTTTGTTTACAGACTTCAAGTTTGGTGTCGATATGCTTATTTCAATGAAAGCTGTCGCATTCATGTTCTGTTCTCCAATGGAATCCGAGATATGTCCACCCAAATTAATTGTTGCATCGATGATGATAACTCTCCTTCTTTGAGAGTAATAACCATTTTCTCTATTTCTTCATTCTTTTCTTTCCTATTTTTTAGTTTACTTAGCTTCTCCATATGCAAACAGAGGTAGAACAGATGAAACAAATGTTTTCTTCATTTTATTGACTCTCATAAAGCATTTGTTTTAGTTCTAATTGTGCTACTCGCTTTTGAATAAAAGAGCTCCTTCATTTAATCTACATTACAAACTTTTGCAAGTTTATATGCATGACACGTAACAAACTCACTGTGTCAGTCGGAAGCATAAAACTAAATAAGCAAGAAAGGTGATCTAAAATTTGATTTGGATTGTCTGGAGCTCAAAGTACCAAAGTAAAACTGAATTTGAAAACGACTCAAAACAGAAAGTTTTTTTTAGCTCAAATCTAAACCAGGAATTTGCCAAAATGTTCACTCACTTCCTGTCAGCCATATGTCTATTCAATGACATGAAAACTGAACAATGAATGCTTTAGGGCCTGTTTGGTAGAACTCTAGATCCTAACTTCACTTGAGATCTAAAATTTATAGACTAAAATAAAGTGAATTAAGTTTATATTTTTAGTCTAAAATGTAAATAAGATAATTCATCTAAACACTCTTAATGTACTCACAATTCCAGCTCTATAGATCCAGTAGAGCTAGGAATACCTAACTCTACCAAATTCATGGATCTGATAAAGTTGGAGCTCTACCAAACACATTCTTAGAGTCCTCAGCTCCGAATTAATGTACTTTAGTTCAGTTGTTGAGAACTCAAACAAGCTAGTTTTGAAGAACTAATATACAGTTGAATGCAAAGTTCTTGGGAGAAGCCGAGAAGGGTTGTACATGAGTAGCTGACACAGCCTTTTGCGAACAAAACTGAAACGAAATATCTGTGGAGCAATGCTTCTGTCCTAAGAAAGTCTTCTCTGTGCTAACGAAATATCTGAAACTGAAAAGGATACTCAGCGTCGAAAACTTGCACTTTCCTTTGGAAGTTACTCATATATTAGTATGTCATATGCCTAATAGTATAGTAGCGAGAGGTTTCGTAGTACTATATCATAAAGCAGAACGTGGTTATAATAGTGAGGTTTTAAAATTGGTATCAATTCCTTTGGAAGTTATCGTAAAGTCTGGCTTTGCGGTGTAAAATGTCAAAAGAAAGGACATGGGGGCGTGTGTATATTATTTGTCATGTGTCGAAGATTAATTAGATGAACGTGACTACAATGTTAGAAGGCATTCCGATCCAACAATGGTTTTGAGGCGTCTTAAAAACACTAGAAAAAATGGTGCGGGTAAAAGTCACTAAAAGCACTTTACAAAATCGCCTCCAGAGCACCTTAGAAGATTTCTCCATCTTAGAATATTTCTCGAGGCACTTTTGAAAATGGTTTCAAAGTCATTTTCTAGGCGTCTGCCGAAAACACCTTTAAATCTCCGTACATTCCCCCTTAACATTATATTCAGAATGTATTCCGGCCTATAGCATTATATTCACAATCAAATCACAGTATGGATCATAAATTACTCAATTGGAAGCTAGGCGGTTGCGGAGCGAGAAAATTTATGCACAGGAGGGGATCGATATAGTAAGAAATAATACATGATAACATGTGCCTAATGATAAAGCGATTAAGTGTTCTACTACTTATCATGCTAAATTATGTGTACAAAGAGAGAGTACATGATAGCATAACGAGCTGTCAGCTCGTCACTATACAGTCCTGTTTGATATGGCTGTAGCTTTGTTGAAAAATAGCTTTTAGCTAGGTTACATGACTGAAGAACTGTACGACTAAACGATTGAGCCGAAGATATTTGGTTTTTGACGGCCTGACTTTTAGGTGTAAGAAGTACAAGTTAAAAATTAGGGTGGGTTTTAGGATCTTATCCCCTCCAACCTCCTCCTCGGTGGCTGATCCTCCTCGACGCACGACCTCCTTATACCTAGCCATCGACCTCCTCCCGACTGGTGTCCTCCCCGTCAACGACTTCCTCCTCCAGCCTCGAGCATGTGCTCTATTTGATTCAATGAGTTCCCTGTCCTGGTGTCCATATACTGTTATTTCTATAGATGATTGGTAAAATAATACAAGATAGATGCATGTTATGTCTGCACTCGCCGGTGAACACCGACATGGGGAGGTGCGCATGCAACTGACTTGCCCAATTTAGATCAGCAGCACCTAATCGTGTATGATAAGGCTTTGCAGAAGTAAGAAGCCATCTCTGTATGTTAATTAATCCCTTTTGGCCAACCATTACGTCTAGCTATAAAGCTACTTGATGTACTGCACATACTGCCACGCATGTAGCTAGCTTCCACGAGAATCTGTCGAAATGCATGTTGCATATCTACTAGTTTTCAGTAGTACGCATCGAGCTTATAAATGGTCCAATATTGTTAGATGAACTTTTGCATTCTTTCAAATAACATGCGGATGGGAAAAAAAGGCATTATTACGAGAGTGGTTTTCCAGCTTTGCATGCACTCTCCGGTAGCACGTGCTCAATATGTCTTTACATACATACTCAATTAGTTTAATGGTAGCAGTACTCAAACATAACTACATGCTGCACAAAAACTTGTAGAAAAAAGGTTAAAAGTTGTTATATGCAGCCATACTTGCATACATTGGAGTTTGAATAATGTTGATATATGTCGGTATGGTTTCCTAAAGAAAGTAACTTTTGTTATTATGTATCATGAAGTTAATTATTGTCTGTCAATGTTTGAAAGTTACCAAATTCGCTAATTTTAGTAGTTAAACGTAACTTTGTTATATATCTTGATTTGCTAATTATATCATCTGTGGAATCTTTGTTGATCTCTAATTATATAGGAATGGGAGTATGCAGATATCAATGTGTAAAATTGTGTGGGCCTCATTGTTGTTCAGTCCATTATTCTAATATGTGAGAACATCATTTTATTTTTATCTAAATTAATTGACAATATTGAAATATGATTTTGGTAAAAATAGACGACATGGAAAATCTGTTAGAAACTAAACACAAATTTGAGGTGGAGATTGAACAATTGAAGGGCACGTCTGAATTAACTGAAAAGATTTATAAGATGAAATAAAAACTGAAAGACATAGATGATAAATTGTAAGATATTGAATCTCTTAACACGACACTCATCATTAAGGACCACAGGGCTCATGCAAAGTTGAAAGAGGCCAAAACTGAGCTTATAGAGGTAATATAAATATTTGTAGTAGTTAATTCTGTATGGTTAATGTAACTTGATGAAAAAAATTGCAACTCCTTGTAGATTGCACCAAATGGTATTAATCGAAATGTAATTGTCTAGCGACGAGGACAATGTGGCATCTTCTTTGAACTCCAAATAAAAGACTTGTAAATCTGCCTTGGATGAAAGGAGCAGACATGGTCGAAGATTGCCCATACACATCATGTGCAATGTTTGGCATTGTACTATTAATGCCAATGGTACTAGCATGAAGTCCCTGTGTCATCAATTGCTTTGGGTCATCACTTTCATCTCTATTTTCTGCTGCATTATTTGGATCTTCTCCTATAGTCAGACATATAAAATACAAGAAAACAAAAAGTTAATTATAGAGACAGCCAGAATGGAAACGAAACAAGCTATAATGGGTAGGATCACTACCTTTCTTTTGAGCACTTTTCTTTTTCTTCCCTTTCCTCCTTTCAACTACGTTCTTTGCTCGTTTATTCATTGTGCCTTTTACCACCCGAGGAACTCTAAACGATATTGTACCTTTTAATGTATCTGTAGCACAGTCATTCAAAACTAGAGGAACCTCATTGGATTTCATCTTGCTTAGAGAATTATCTGCTTCCAAGTCCAACTTATCTATGGCTTTCTCCAAATCATCAAGAAGTTCTTTTGATAATGAACACTTCAACGCAACGGATGTTGCATTTCGAGAGATACGTGCAGCATGTGTTTTCAAATTTTCCTTCACACTTCCTTGTTTCTCAATATAAAATCCTCTTTTCGCATATTTTGTCCATCTATGTAGTATATATTGAGATGGCAAAATGAAAACTCCATTCGTATTGAAGACTCTTAGGGCATGCTTGCACAATAAACCTATATGGATGCCATTTTGTTAGCAATTTGCATTAGAAACTATATTGCAAATTATAATGGGTATACGTACCAATGGATTCGTACTTTCTGCAAGAACATGTAATGGTGCTATCTGCAGTGTTGAATACAACTGTAGCTCCATGGTCAAATTGCATATGCGTAACCATGAATGTTGAGATTGACCCCTCAGTTTGTACCAATTCACAAGATAAGGTAAATTGTCTTTTAAATTCTTCCTTAAACTCTGAATACATCCTCCCTGTATATGATTCAGCTGCAGTCTTCAACATTGGTAAATTTGGGACGTAAGGCAGGGTTCTTCGGCGTGACTTAAAATCTTCATCCAACTCATTTTCACGAAGACTAGTGAAACCTTCTCACATTCTATTAGGAGTTACGAAGACCGAAGTTTCTGCGAAATCTTTTCTTGAAGACATTATTCATACCTTCGCTCCTTTGAGTCGATGTCATATCACCATAAAAGAGTCACGGTGACAATGACCACTTTTCCCTCAAATCATATAGGTTTGCAATCCATGCGTTCTCCTCAAGGTTGTATTCACTCAACAATTCATGCCACTTCTTGTTGAAGTAATACTCGATCGTCTTCGTACACACATCTCTTAAAATCAACTAGAAACTTGTTATCCGACTCATGAATTACATGCCCGAGATGCTTAGCAGCATTTAAATAAATGTGCCACAAACAAAGACGATGGCTTGTATTTGGGAATACATAAGCAATTGCTCCTGACATGGCCGCACATTGGTCGGTGAAAATTGTGCTTGGATGCTTGCCTGACATTGCCTTTAGAAAGGTTTCAAAGAGCCAAACAAATGATTCAATCGTTTCATTAAATAACAATGCAACCCCAAAAATTATGGTCTGCTTGTGATGGTTGGTTCCAAGGAGAGGAGCAAAAGGCATTTCAAACTTATTAGTCTGAAATGTGGTGTCAAATGACACGGCATCACCAAAACATGCGTAATCCATGATAGACTGACCATCTGCCCAAAAGAAATTAGCTATCCGGCCATCTTCCTCATCTATTTGAATGGCATAAAAAAATGTAGGATCTTCTATCTGCTTATTCTTCAAGTACTCCAACAGTGTTTGCGCATCATTGGATTCTAAGTACTTCTTGCGCTCGCGACCAATCTCATTATTGCAATCCATCCTTGAGAATGGCACTTTGTCAGCTCCTCCATAAAACTCCTTCATGAACTCATACACTTGGGCTGGCTTCATCCCGGCTTCCGTGTCCGCCAATTAGCTTCTGTCGCCTCTATAACACGTCGTTGGGATCTCGACATGCGACTTATTTGGACTAGCAAGATAATGATTGTGATCAAGTACAACCTTTGTAATCGTCCAAATACCCTCTCTCGACACTAAATCGAACACACGCGCGCAACCCGTCCTTGTAGTGTCCTGTGATGACTCAGCTTCTCGATGTCCTTGGTTACTACAAACTATATATTTCTGATATATAGTTTTATCTGCTCGGCGCTTTGTCTGGCTCCTCCTAATACTGAACCCAACCTTACCAGCATAGGTATTGTACATCTCATAAGCTTTGTTCTCTGATTCAAACGACATTCCAACTTCAGGAACGATAAAAGTTTGCCCAACTCTATCAACCACCAGCTGTACAATGGGATAAGAATTAAAATTATATTACCACAATTCGAAATATTATGTTCTCTCTCAATTTTGTTAGTTTTAATTTCGTTACCTCATCCGGTCTTTCATCATAATTGCTTTAGGTACTATGCAATGGATTGTGTTGTCATCGCCATGAGCGTTAGCATCGATAAGCGCCGGCGATGTCTACTCCCATGGTGATCGGTTCGGTCTTCCCATGTTGTCTTTGTCATCTTGGTTTGATCTTGCCATGGCGACTGCGTCGTCATGTTGGTCTGATCTTCCCATGGCGAGTGCGTCGTCATGTAGGTCTGCTCCTGCCATGGCGGCTGCGTTGCTCCGCTCGCGGCCTAGGGCGGCAGTCGCGGGTCGGCAGGTGAAGATCAATGCGTCAAATCGCGGCATTGGAGGAGGAAGGCTGCGTCGTCCATGGACTCTGGATGCACGCCGCGCGGATCGCCAGGCGAAGATCAAATCGCAGCATTGGAGGAGGAAGGCTGCGTCGTCCGTCGTCAAGGGAGTCGCGCCGTGCGGATCGCCAGACGAAGATCAAACTTTTTTGTTTTGAAATTTTCTGAGTTGAAATTTTTCGATTTGAAACCTTTTGAGTTGAAATTTTCCGAGTTGAAACTTTTTGATTTGAAATTTTTTGATTTTCTTTTTTGTAGTTTTAAATTTTGAGTTGCAACTTCCGATTTAATTTTTTCAAAGTTTAAATATTCTAATTTTAAAATTTTGTGTTAGAGAGAGAAGAAGGGGTGGGAGGAGTAGGGAAAAGAGAAGAGGGAGGTGGATGAAGAAGATGACAAATATCATCCTAAGAAAGGTGTTCTTAATAAATATTAGTTTGAGGTTAACTCTAAAATAGTCATACTTGAAATTATACTCGAAATTGTATTTGATAGGATCACTTGTATAAGAATCCAGGATTGCAATTTCCATTAAAAAAATGTAAGAATACTTGATTGCAAGTTCCATTAGAAAGAGAGGGAGGGACCAGGTTCAAAACAGGATACCAGAAACAGAAACTTGATCTTGAAGTATGTACCGTCCGATCTTTAACGCACGGCCCAGATCCCAGTGATTTGCTATGTGCGTATTTTTCAGGAAACCTTGTAGAGAGATTAGCATTGCAGCTTAGGTTTTGGGACTCGGCGACGGCGGCCAGCGCTCCGCCGGTGTCCACTCCTCCCCGACCCCGGAGCTCCAACGGGCTGCCTCGCCGATGGCTACGGCCTAGTTTTGGAAACTCCAGAAGCATACGGTGCCGCACTCCTCCGTGCTTGCTCCTGTCTCCCCCAAATCCCATTCCGCGCGCCGCCGTCCACTTGCCGCCGGCGAGAGGGGAGTATCGCCGAGATGTCGGTTCTAATAGTCACCAGCGTGGGCGACATCGAGGTGGATCTCCACACCGACCTGTGCCCCCTTACCACCAAGAACTTCCTCAAGCTCTGCAAGTAAGCACCCGCATCTAGGGCTTGTTTCCATGTGTAGACTAATTCGTGTAGTGTGGGCAGTATGGTTTCTAACTGATGCTTTAGCCTTTACAAATCTGCCGGGAGGGCAAATTTGGCGTCGCAGGAGTGCTACTGGTTTGGTTGTATTTTAGAGTTGCGCGGGGGTGGTGTTATTTCTATTTGCAATTGTGTTAAGCTGCTTAGTGCTCCTGCTAACGTCTTATAAGGTCAATTGAACTGTGGATGAGAGCATTGGCTGCTGATGTTACTCGCTGAGCAAGCGGAGCTCTGGTCGCCGTCTTATGGTGCAATGGAGGACCGCTCTGATGCTTATAGTTGTTGTCATTAATTCCTAATTTTCTATGACATCCTGGGAATTGAATTGAGCCTGTGCTGTGGTTCTTTCTGTGTTTTCGTCCTGTCTCCAAATTAGTATTAAAAATGACAGTGCTTATAAATCTGGTTGCCTTTTAACCACGAAATAATTGACAGTAGCATTTCATAGACGAGTTAATTATTTGTAATAATCAGGGTACTCATTCTCTGGTCTTATGCTTTGATTTACCAGAATGAAGTACTACAATGGGTGTCTGTTCCACAAGGTGGAGAAGGATTTCTTGGCACAAACTGGGGACCCAACTGGAACTGGCACTGGGGGTGATTCTGTGTACAAGTGAGCACTTTTTTACTTGAACTTTCAATGTGCGCATTACTTCATGTCAATTCCCCAACTTCTCTTTTGTTTTTTCAGTTACTATGCTCGAACCATATAAGTTTTTCTTTTGTGTCTAATATTAACTTGCATCCTGGGTGGCTACTATATATGAATTGTTCTTGTAGAGCCTTTGAATTATTTTTCTTTTTTCTTTTCCATGTGTGGGCACTAACGATTGCTCAGATGCCTTATTGTCATGTATTGTCAAAGATGTGCCTGAAAAGTGGATCTTGTTTCTGCAGGTTCCTTTATGGTGACCAAGCTCGGTTTTTTGATGATGAGATCCGTCCGGAATTGAGACATTCAAAAACTGGCACTGTTGCTATGGCAAGTGCCGGTGAAAATTGCAATGCCTCGCAGGTAAAATACTAAAATGTGTACTGTACTATTTTGATTACCAACTCGATCATTCATTTTGAAGGACCTCATTGCTGTTTTTAACCTTTCATTTATGTATTGTGGTGTTTTAGTTCTACATCACCTTGCGGGATGACGTGGACTACCTTGATGATAAACATACTGTGAGTAGTAACGTATTCCATTATATTTTATGTGGGGGGTGGGGGTGAGGGGATGATTATTGATTTATCTGCAACGATTCATCTATTTGCTCTTTCAACCATAGGTGTTTGGGACAGTTGCGAAGGTTTTGACACACTGACAAAGATAAATGAAGCATATGCTGATGACAAAGGAAGACCATTTAAGGACATAAGGTAGAATACTGATCGAAACCTTTGGTAAATTGCATAGTTACAACATACCTGCCAAAGTTTACTTCTTTTCCAGTATTACTTTCCTTCTTTGCTTCTTCATTTCTGGTTGCTGACCTTTTGCCAAATTCTTATTGGACAGGATTAAACATACATATATCTTGGATGATCCTTTTGATGATCCTCCTCAGCTTGCTGAACTTATTCCTGAAAATTCTCCCGTTGGAAAGCCACGTGGTGAGGTACTTTGAGTGATGCAATTGTGTGCATTTTAGTAAGATGAGAGATGACAAGTCCGAATGCACCAATCTCAATTACAGTATTCTTTTTTTTCCGTTTCCCTTTTACATCTGTGAAGACACGTAGGCTATCAACTTCTATTTATTTGTACATGTACCTGTTTTGAAGTTTGATGTGAAATTTCTGTCATGGAAAATATTGAGTATACTTTTATTTTGTTTAGCATGATTCGTTGAAAATTTTTCCTTGTTTTCTGGATACCAAATTGTGCAAAATTGGACATGTTCAGACTTTTAGCCCTATAAATGAGGTTATATCTAGAATGCCATACATTGTCCTTTCAACGTGAATATGCCATGATATATTTTTTCCCTGTTGTAAATGAACAGATTGCAGAAGAGCGCTTAGAGGATACCTGGGTCCCTTTAGATGAAACAGTGGCTCCTGGACAGCTTGAGGAGATAATCCGCTCTAAAGAAGCACGTACAAATGCAGTGATACTTGAGAGTGTAAGTCCTGGTGCCAAATGAATATCAACAGCTTACTCATTAATACTCATGTGTTTATGACCGATGAAACACCTTTGTTTATGCAGGTTGGAGACATTCCAGATGCTGAGATCAAACCACCAGACAATGTCTTATTTGTTTGTAAACTCAACCCAGTAACCCAAGTTAGTATTAGTTCTTGATTGCTTGCCTTTAAGTTTTCTGCTCCTTTACACCTTTTGTTTTTATGTTCGCATCTTGCTTTGTTGGCATCATGTACATTTCCACTGCTCTTATGTGGAGGTTTGCTTTTTGTACTGTTGTGGTCCTGTCTCCGATTATTTTGCAAATCATAACTGAAATTGGTAAATATTTTAGGCCATAGCTTTTTAACAGTGTTGCTGACTTGCTGGGTAAGTAAATGGATAATTCATTTTGCAGGATGAAGATTTATATACAATCTTTTCTCGTTTTGGAACTGTGACATCGTAAGTGCCTTTCTTAGCTTCAATTAATGTGTACATCTCCTTGTTTATTCTGTTCTTCATTTTTCATTTCTTGCTTGCAGAGCTGAAATTATTCGTGACTACAAGACTGAAGATAGTTTATGCTATGCTTTTATTGGTATGTGTATTCCCTAGAAAACTTCTGTACTACATTGACATACTTTGAGCAAGCATTCGAGCATTAGAAATAGCTTTTTTTTCTATTTATCTAGGGCATCTTGGTTCCAATGTGTTAATTGAACAGTTGCATAGGCTTAAGTAGTTGTCCCAGGCATATGTCACCCAATTCTTCATTTGTGTTGGACACATATGTCTTAGCCTCTTAGGTCAGTAATTTTATGGAAGGGTCCAATAGAGTGGCCTTTCACAACTGAATAGAAACAGGTTGGGCATGCAATATGTTTGATGCTGTATATACGTTTGAGTTCCAAATGTTGGTGGTCATGGATATAATTGCATCATGTAAAATCCATCATTTAGTTTGCTAACAAACTGGTTAATAGACAAAATGCATGAAAATGCAACAAGGATGTTGCTTTATGTCCAACAACCAAGTGGATGTTGAAAGAAAAGAAAATAGTAAACAGAAGAAATATTAGTTACTTGTGCACCTTCAAAGTAATGGCTTCTGTTTTTAAAAAATAAACTGAGAGGCTCCATTGCACACTTCTGTGAGATAGAAGCCGAGAAGGTTCTAGATAGTCCGGTTGTTTTCTCATGGTTCCAGTTTTGGTAGTAGAAAGGCTACAAGTGTAGTGTACTGATAATATCTTTGAAAACACTTCTTTTTATACCTGTGTTACTTATTCATAGTGGCATGTTGTAATAGAAAATGCTAACAATGCCTCTTGATGATCTTTTGTCAGAATTCGAGACAAAGGAGGCTTGTGAACGTGCATATTTCAAGGTCAATATCCTACCTAGTTTCCCATATGAATGTTGGTTTACACTTAACAATTGTAGAAAGAGCTTCATCTATCATAGTTGTCCTCTAATTTGCCCTTTGCTAGTTAGAGCCTGTTTGGTAGAGCTCCAGATCCTAGCTTCACCTGAGATCTGAAACTTGTAGGCTAAAATAAAGTGAATTAAGTTTATATTTTTGGTCTAAAATGTAAACAAGATGATATATCTAAACACTCTTAGGTCTGCATTTGGTAGAGTTCCTCGATTACGATTCTCTGTTAGAAGTGATTCTCGAGAGAAGTGATTCTGTCATTGAAAGTGATTCTCTAACTGAATCCATAGGATAAACTCTATGGGAAACCGGCTCTTTGTTGGGAGTGAATCGGGAGAAGCGGCTTTTTCAGCTCGGTCCTAGTTCATTTGGAGAATCACTTCACGGAATCACCCCAGGAGCGATTATCGAGCTGCTGTTTGGCGAGCTCCAGATTCACTCTGCAGAAGCCGGGAGCAGAGCTCGCCCAAGCAGGCCTTAATGTATTCACGGACTTGACTCTCTCGGATCTGGTGAAGCTAGGAATACCCAGCTCCACCAGATCCACGGATCTGGTGAAGCTGGAGCTCTACCAAACACACCCTTAGTGTCCATGTGCTAGCGTATTTCGTCAGCTACTCTTCATTGGTGAATGTCCCAATATTGTTAGTGCTTTGATAATGCAGTGTTATCTTATGTAGGTTTGGTTTTGCTGCCCTACAATGATATTGATTCTTAGTTGGTATTTCTTTCTTTAGTATTCTCAAGAGAACATTGCTTACTCAATGATGTGCTTGTAGATGGACAATTGTCTGATTGATGACCGGAGGATCCATGTTGATTTTAGTCAAAGTGTTTCAAAACTGTGGGGTCAGTTCAGACAAAACAAGCGAAATGCAAAAAAAGGTACAGTTCTTCACCATATGTTATTTTTTCCATGATATTATTTTATTATTGCAACTTCTCTTAATGTTTAATCAAACCCACATGGAAGCTTTCCTTTTCTATTAAGAGGTAATGAATTTTGTAATGAAAAGAAAACTGTACAAAGCTTTCTTAGCCACTGGTAAATGTCAACTCTACCGCTGGCTTAATTATAACTCTTAAGGGAAATCGTACGAAGTAATTTTTTTTCATGTAAATTTATTTAGTTGGAACACCATCAAAGATGCATCAGTTCCTTTGCGACCAAATATGATAGCATCCCAACTTTGATAAATTCATTGGAAAAATAACTTTTTTTTAGACTAGAAATAAAAACTTTTGCAGCATGCTGAAGACATCCAGAGAAGTGCCCCAATCAATGTTCAGCAATGACCAACAGTCCATTTGACAAGTGAAGAACAGATGAATTGGAGTCCACTAAAATTTGCTTTCTCCTAGGCTCCTTGTAGTATTAAGCTTACCTTGAAGGAGAACAAAACAAAGACTTTGTTCTTAAGCATGCATTTGTTCTTCCAAATCTGTAAATAAGAGGAGTGTCCTGAACACCAGAGCATACTGTATAAGTGAAATGAAATCTGAATAGGCTAAACATAAGTCCAAGTGTTAGCAAGTCATTAGTCACTTAGTTTTACCATTTCCTGGCTATTCTGCAAACTAACCAATTGCTGTATAGCCAATTCAGATAGTGGGAAATAGTAAACTAACATAACATCATCGTTTGCTATGTATTCTGAAACTAAGATCACCAATTTCTTTGTATATATAATATGTGATCAATTGTAGATAGTCAATCACTCAGTCCTTTTCCAGTACTGAATTTAACCATAAGTGCTCCCACAATAGAGCTGACTTACCATCCCCACGTTACAGTCTGAGCAATGGACCCCGAATGATTGTAGCTGTTTAAGAACATCCCTTGACCAGAATAACCCTTTACCACTGGTGGCCTGTGGAACTTAATTCTGATAACATTGTTGCCAGAGAAAATTAACCCATAGAATGCCAATTTTGTTATAGAAGTTATGGAGAAACTTTACTAGCGACATCCCATTTTGTCTCTCTAGGTTAATCGCACCAAGTCCACCGATCTCTTTAGTAAGGCATATGCAGTCTGCCTATGTTACACTTTAATATTTACTAGTACATTTGATGTCTCTTGTTAGTTGTTATTAACCTATGGAGTAGTATTCACTATTCAGATAGCGAGATTTTCTGTCTTGTTTTAGTTGCTTAATGTTACAAAGATGTGAACCCAAAAAGTGGTCAATCTTCAAGGATATCTGTGCACTTAACCAGGACTCAGGATCAGATCTAATTTGTTAAGACTCAAGAGCTTTTGTTGTCTATTCAAAATTGCCACACAAACATGTCATCTATAATTTCTTATTCAAGCATCCTCCATAGATCCTCAAATGAAAACTATATGATACTGTTGACTGTTCTTTCCCGTTACAGATGGGTGTTTCAAGTGTGGTGCCCCGGATCACCTAGCCCGGGATTGTGATCAAGGTGCTGAGCAGAAAAACAAAGGTCCAAGTTATGTTCTGAAAGATGAAAACACTCAGCGAGGCGGAAATAACCGTCGAAGGTCACTCTCCATCTCCTCTTACACAAATATTTTACAGCATTGTTACATGCTCTGATAACCTACTGTCATTTTGCAGCTACGATCTTGTGTTTGACGACAACGATAGTGCTAAATATGCTGATCAGCAAGACCATGGAATTGCTGACCGAAGAAAGATTCAAAGAGTAGATGATCGAAGATCAGAGCTACCACCTTGGGGTGATCGTAATAGGAATAACCGGGAGAGAACTCACAGTGATGAGAAAGGAACCAGGCAAGGTAAAGAAGATGGTAAAACACGAGGGGGTCAGAAGTATGATGACTATAACAGTTACAATAAATCTGTTGATCGAAGCTCTAGTAGATACGACGATGATCGTGACTATAGCAAGCACCAGAGCAGGAGCAGAAATAGGGATGATGAAGAAGATTACAGGCGAAGATCAGGAGTAAGTCGATATGACAAGGATAGGTCTGATGGTGAGCCGCGTCACAGAGAAGACCATGACCATGAAAAGAGTGTACGGGACAAGAGACACGAAAGTGAATACAGGAAAAGAAGCTCAGATACAGGTTGGCATAGAAGAGGAGACGGTGGGAACCGTGAGACGAGCAAGCACAGGGAAAGAAGGCACAGAGATGATAGATAGGTTATATCGCTGTCAATTTTGCCTTGCCTGTTTTCCATTCTACGTTGAATTTATGATTTCGCCTGTAATCCAAAGCTGCCGTCAAAGCAAGTTGTAACGTGCATACCTTTTTTTCGGTACCTGACGATGGTTGCTGAATCTTTTGCAGCGCAGACTCGTTATAGCGGATTGTCGTCTTAAAACTGTCTAGTGGTATGGTTCTCGCCTCAACTGACGTTCCAGTCTGGTTTGATCATCGTCTGCAACGAGCAATTTTGCTCTTTTCAAGCCTGCAACCGTTTGTATGATGGTAGTTACTCGGCCATATGTACTCTTGCTCGACGGGACCTTATTGAATTATTGCTGGGCGAACGTACACTGGCTGCAGCCTGCAAGCCTCGTTCCAGCACGACCGGTTTACATGCAGTATTACATCGGTGACGGAGATCTCCTGCAGTCCTGTAGGGCTGTAACTTAAAAAAAATGATGGTTTGAATCTTCTAAGAGTAAGGTGCAAAAATACTGCACAACAGGTTTACATGCAGTATTACATCCGGGGACGGAGATCTCTTGTAGTCTTGTTGGGCTGTAACTTAAGTCATCCTTGGCGGATTGTCCGATCGGAATCTCCTGAGAGTGCTGTGCAAAAACACCGTACTATTTTTTTTTTCATTGTAGCAATGTACAAAAAAGCGCTAGGCGGTAGGCGGGTGGAGGCCCACTGCCTAGCGCCTAGCCCACCAAGGCGGCGTCTAGACGGAAATCACAAAATAGTAGGCTGCAATGAAACAAAAAAGTGAAAGACATACATAAAAGATAGAATATAGTCACAAAACAGCCAAAACTCCCCGATATTAGCTATGACCCAACAGTAAAACTCCTTTTATTTCATCTGTTCATCGATTCATTCATGATTCGACCAACAACCAAAACTCCCCGATATTAGCGCGAGCGCCCCTATTGATTCATCGATTCATCCAACACCAACAGCGAAACCCAATATTTTCCTCTGGCCTCGCTCGCTTGGCTTGTTCCATTGGCGTAAAAAGGTGGCAGAGGGGCAGACCTCACCTGGTGCCGCAGGAGGCTCAGCGCCGGTGCGAAAGGAAGAGGTTGGTGGCTCGACGCTAGCGGCGCGGAGGTAGGGAAGAGCTGCTCGACGCTGGCGACGCCGGTGCGGAAGGTCGACGTCGGGCGCTGGCAGCGGCAGCGCGGAAGGAGTACCACGGATGCTAGCGATGCGGGACGACACCCTGACGCTGGCGGCGTGGGAGGTGGGGAGGAGTTCGAGTGCTGGTGGCGGAGAACACGATCTCCGCTGAGTCGGCCGAGCCCGAGGAGATCATGGCGGGAGGATCGAGTCGGCGATGCATGCTTGCAGTAACCCCTTCACCCCCCCGTTTTCCCCTCTTATCCAACCTGACACCGCCTAGCTCCGCTTTCTCTCCACCTAGTGTCGCCTTTTCTCCGCTGAACTCCACCCACACCCGCCTCCCCAGCCACCTAACGCCGCCTAGGCTGTCCCTCCGTCTAGAGCACAATTTTATGCCAAGGCGAGGCGGAGGGCAGCCGCCTAGCGCCTAGGCGGCGCTTTTTCACGCCTTTTTGAACACTGCATTGTAGCAGTATTGTAGCAACACACTATGACTGATCTGGACTGTTTGTTGCCTCGATAGAACTATCTATGCCTATGTGGATTGCTTAAGTTGTGGTTCCTGTAGGGACTGCAGGGAACTCTATCCCAAGGTTACAAAACTGATGAAATTTTGAATTTTTCGTTGAGATCTCGGATTTTGGCCAGGGACAAGATGCAAAATCTCAGCCGGATTAAAAAAAATTGATTTTTTTCAAAATTCTACAGTATTTTTTAGAAATTTCGGCACATTTCGCCAATTTTTTTTGGGATTTTTGACTTTTGAGGATTGGATTTGGGTCAATAACCCTAAGAATGGCATCTTCTATGAAAATTTGTTGAAAAACAAAATTTTAACATGTTTTATAAAAATAGCGAAATCTTGTCGATTTTCATAAAATTTACAAGTTTGATCATGATATAAAAATTTATTATACCATATTTGGTAACGTAGGATCATATAATTTTTAAAATAATTTAACTTAATTTTTATATTTAAAAATTCAAAAATAAAATGAACATAACTGAGATAGTAACAACGTTAGAATTTTATAAATTCATTCGAGTGTGATCATAATGCAAAATTTTTAGGATAGATTAATAATTTCCTCAGTAACCTTCTATAAAAGTTTCAAAAATTTTAAACGTGTTTTGGTTGCCTATCTATGGAAGCAATATATGTTGCAACGTAATGCTTTGCTTTTACAAGGATAGCGACCTTGTCACAATTTTGAAAATTTCTCAAGTTTTATTATTATCTAAAACTTTTATGGAAATATTAGTGCTGCATTATTACCATCCAATTTTTTTAAAAAAATTTCTAACATGGTTTGAACTATTTTTCAGTTGGTTGAATTTTTCCAGTCAGCCTTCAATAGCATTGTCCGAATTTTTAAAAATTCTTTAGACTTATCATTATCTAAAAATTTTATGAAAATATTATTGATGTCAGGACCATCCAAAACAATTTTCAAAATTTTCTAAATTGATTTGCACCATTTTTCATTCAGTTAAAATTTGCTAGTCAGCCTTTTACTAGGACAGTAGCATTGTCAGAAGGGAACGTATCCTCTGCACACAGCCCTCCTCATGCACACGTGTACACAGCCCATCTGGACCTTACCTTGGTAATCCAACGCACAGCGCCCAAATTGCAAAAAAAAAACCCCGCGTCTCCCCCTTGCCTCGGCTCGTCTTGCATCGGCTTGCGGCCGTCTCCCCCAACGGCGGCAGTGGAGGGCGCATCCCCCACCAGCACCCCCACCGGCACCCCTGACAGCAGTGGAAGCTGCCTCCCCCACCGGCGCCCCCGGTGGTAGTGGAGCCCCCCTCCTCCATCGGTAGCCTCGGTGGCGCAGTGGACACGAGCCTCCCCCACCGGTGCCAAAATGTGTGAGCAGAATCCTGATTACCTCCATGATTTGTGTGTAATACTCATGCCTAATTACAATCCTAATTACTTCTTACTTCTTTGCGGGAGAAGAACATGCTTGTTGTTCAATGTCTTGTGTTGGTGTTTGATAGAGGATTATCAAGCTCCTTGCATCCAAGAGCTTATCAGCAGCCTTTCTGTTCATGATAGTTCATGTCCAATTTTTGCTTACCATTTTCTATTTGTATGCCTACAGAAGGAAAGATCCTTGTGGAAGACATCGTGAAGCTGGCCTGTTTTTAGTACCCAGAGCCAAATCCATCTTTGTTATCCGTGATTCTTCGCTTTTGTAGCGAATCCACCTCTGTTGTTAAATTTGGTGTCTTTGAATTGCAAATTATTACTCTTCATTGTCGGCGGCGATCCTCGTCCGGGAGGGCGCGACATCCGTGCTGCGTTCGGGAGGGTGCGGCGATCTGGAGGCGCGACGATCCGGTGCTGCGTCCCGGGAGGCGCGCATCCGTGCTCCGTTCGAGGAGGCGCGCGATCGCGAAGCGAGCTCGAGCGAGACGAAGCGGGGCGCGCGACGCGAAGCGGGGTGCGAAGCAGAGAACGTATAAGCCGATGAGAGACGAGCCGAGGCAAGGGGGAGGCGTGGGTTTTTTTTTTTTTTTTGCAATTTGGGCGCTGTGTGTTGGATTACCAAGGTAAGGTCCAGATGGGCTGTGTACGCGTGTGCACGAGGAGGGCTGTGTGCATAGGATACATTCCCTTGTCAGAATTTTCAAAAATTCCTCAAAGTTGGTCATGATCTAAAATTTTTATGGGAATATTAGGCCCTGTTTGGCAAAGCTCTGCTCCTAGCTTCTGCGGAGTGAATCTGTGTAGCTCTGCTAAGCAAGCGGTTTCTCGATAATCGCTCGGGGTGATTCTGTGAAGTGATTCTCCGAAATGAACTAGGGGTCGAGTGAAAAAAGCGCTTCTCTGATTCCTCCCAACAAAGATTCAGTTTCTCCATAGAGTTTATCCTATGGATTAGTTGAAGAATCACTTTCAGCGACAATCACTTTTCTCGGAGAATCACTTCTAACAGAGAATCAGAATCAGGGGAAGCTCTACCAAACAGGCGCTTAGTGATGTGTCAGAACCCTCCACCAAAATTTTTAATATTGTTTCAATCATTTTTCGCTCGGTTGAATTTCATCGAGATTTCGACAATTTCAGTCGAAATTCAGTTAAAAATTATGGTTTTCAAATTTACCTTTTGAATTTTATCTAAATTTCATCTAAAATCATGAGATTTTGTTAAAATTTCAGATTTCACCGAGCTCCAATGATGTAAAACCAAAACCGAAATTTCAGACCTTCTCTATCCTAGACCACGCGGGAGATTGTTGAAAAGAAGCACAACCTAGAGCAAGACTAATTAGTCCCTACCCTTGCTCGTCCTGAGGAGACAACCTCGGCCATCCCGCTGTATTCTTACAGCCTGCAGCCCACGTGGGAGATTGCTGCGAAGCAGCACACACCGGAGCGGCAGGATGTTAGTCCCACACCGCTTGCTGTTGACGAGGTGAGCTCGGTAGCAGCGCTCTTATATGCCGATGGCAGTGCAGTTGAACTCAAGCAGCTGCGTGGTGAGCACAGCGTGAACTATTCTTTCGCCTTTTACTAAAGAATACCGTGTGCTCGTTACAATAAGCAGCATACTCTTATTTTTGGAGGGTGCTCCCTATTCAGGAAGTGCCCAACAATTCTAAGTTTAATAATTTAACTGACTAGAGACACACGATACTGTGTTATGCATGACGATGAATTGCATAAAATTTGGTTGTACTTTTTGTTTTCGTATATTTTTTTAAAAAATAGGTTGTTAGGATTTATTGGCAAATTTATAAGTTAATATAAATTTTTGATGAGTCTGTGTTTTTTTTAGAAAATTGTGGCTGTTTTTTTACGTAATTTGCGAAATTTAGTCATATTTTTGATTTTCGTATTTTTTTTAAAAAAGATGGGTCAGGCGAATCAATGGGCTGCTATAAAAACCTTCTACGAATCTGTATTTTTTTGTGAAACCACGGTTAGGATCCGTCGATGAATCTATGGGCTGTTATAAAAATTCGACGAATCTGTGTTTTTTTTTAGAAAATCGTGGCTGCCTTTTTTTTCGTATTTTCAGTTTTCGTGTTTTTTTTAAAAAATGTCGCTAGGACCCGTTGGCAAATCCGTGAGCTGCTATAAAGCTTCGACGAATCTATGTTTTTTTTTCGAGACATTTTTGTTTCCGAGCCCACTTCTCTAAAAACCGCTGAGAGGAGCTAAACGTAAACCGTAGAGGACCTAAAGTAATTTATTTTTTTCCGAGGTCCGTTCCGCTAAAAAACACCAGGACCTAAATGTAAACCGTAGAGAGATCTAAACATAATTTTAATTTTTTTGGGTCTATTTTATTAAAAAACTGAACGAAGGACCTAAACGCAATTTCGTATTTCCTGGAGGACCTTTTCGCAAACATGCTGTTGTGGCATGCCTGGGAGGCCTCCAATCCTCAGCTCTATAAAGATAGACTAGATAGGAACCCGCGCTACGCCACTCCGCACGAAATTTAGTTCGCTGATCCTCTTCGAAAAAATAAAGCTGGAGTACACGCACGCGAATATCTGAAACTATAGGGTTCTTTTTGTAAAATTAAGCTGACGACGCTCCGCATCTGAAATTTGGTTATTTGGTTTTCTCGGAAAAATTAAGTTGGAGGACCCGTCGCGAATATCTGAAACTATAGGGTTCTTTTGTATAACTACTAGGTAGAAGGGAACTGGATGTATTTTTTGTTTCATAAAACTACCTAACGGAGGGCCCAACCGTGAATACAATGTAAATGCGGTAGCGAGAAAGCGATTTCCTTTTTTGAGAAAAAACAGACCGAAATGTATTTTCTATTTTTTTGGAGGGTCTTTCGGTGTTTTCTTGGGAAAAACCAAGCTGGAAAATCGAGGTGGGAAAATAGCCTAGAAGAAAAAGGGCGAAAAGTTATTAGAGATGACAACCTTCTTTTGTCGAGTCTAACACTCTGCGCGTCCACCGAGTAATAATACATGCTTTAAAAAATATCGGAGAACGAGATGGAAAAGCGAGCGAAAAAAGTTTATACCGGTAAAAGGGACTGGATGTATTTTTTTGTTTCCGCAAAACTACCCACCGGAGGGCCCAACCATGAATACAACGGCGCACGGCCCGTGCGTGAGCGGGAAATGATTTTCCGTTTTTTTGAGGAAAAACAAACCGAGATGTATTTTCTATTTTTCTGGAGGGTCTTTCGGTGTTTTCTTGGAGAAAACCGAGATGGGAAAATAGCATAGAAGAAAAAGGGCGAAAAATTATTAGAGATGACAACCTTTTTTTGTCGAGTCTAACACTCTGGCGTCGTCAAATGAAAGTAATCATACATGCTTTAAAAAATATCGAGATCGAGATGGAAAAGTGAAATTTGGGAAAAAAGTCTATACCCCTGGGAGAAGGGATTTGGATGTATTTTTTGTTTCCATAAAACAACTCACCGGAGGGTCCAACTGTGAATACTAGCAGACTGCTTGCGCGCTGTGAGCGGAAACGATTTCCGTTTTTTGAGAAAAAACAGACCGAGATGTATTTTCTATTTTTTTGGAGGGTCTTTCGGTGTTATCTTAGGAAAAACTGAGCTGGAAAACCGAGGTGGGAAAATAGCATAGATGAAAAAAGGCGAAAAATTATTAGAGATGACAACCTTCTTTTGTCGAGTCTAACACTCTACGCGTCCACCGAATAATAATACATGCTTTAAAAAATATCAGAGATCAAGATGGAAAAACGAGCTAGGGAAAAAGTCTATACCGGTAAAAGGGACTGGATGTATTTTTTTTGTTTCCGCAAAACTACCCACCGAAGGGCCCAACCGTGAATACAACGACACACGGCGCGCGCGTGAGTGGGAAACGATTTCCCGTTTTTTGAGAAAAAACAGACCGAGATGTATTTTCTATTTTTGTGGAGGGTCTCTCGATGTTTTCTTGGGAAAAACCGAGCTGAAAAACCGAGGCGGTAAAATAGCCTAGAGAAAAAAGGACAAAAAATTATTAGATACGACAACTTTCTTTTGTCGAGCCTAATACTCTACGCGTCCACCGAGTAATAATACATGCTTAAAAAAATATCAGAGATCGAGATGGAAAACCGAGCTGGGAAAAAAGTCTAGAGATAGAGATGCACATATATTTCTGGTGATGAAAATATTTTTTCCGGGAAAAACGGAGAAAGGATCTAGACGTAAGGAGCAAAGGCCTGTTTGTTACGTTTTTGGACCTATTCGCTATCCTGAAAAATTAGAAAAAGACTTGTTCACAATTTGAATTAACGGAGGGTTTTTTTTTGTAAAACAGCGCGCGAGGGACGCAAACGCGAATCGGAAAAAAATATCTTCCCCTTACAAAAAATCGCGAATGATCTATTCGTAATCTGTATGGACCTATCTGTAAATCGAAGAAAGGGAGGGACTTTCTTGCGAATGCGCGCACATGGACACGTGGATAGGCTCTCCGATCTCCATTTCTTCCGCTTGTAATATGGGGATAATATAATATTATTATTTGGTAGGCATTTGCTTTGCCGGCGGCTACTATCCGGCTGATTTACTTGTTTGTGGAATTGATAAAGGTTATGTCAGTTTGGGCTAAGAAGGGTACAGAAAAATGAATCTTCACCCTGGGGGTGAAAGAGCCGTCGCAACCACAAGCTACTAAGACAGATGCGTCCTTCAACCATGTGCACATGCAAAGATAAGTAGGGCTGTAGTGCATATGCAAAGATAAAAGTAGGGCTTTAAAATAAACTAAGGGTGCGTTTGGTTGTCTGGATGAGGTTGGATGAGATGGATATGGCCATCCAGTCTGAATGGGATAGAGTCATTCAGATGGCTGTTCGGTTGGGTGGATAGGGATGAGCTAATTTTTTGTTTAGTTGGGTGCATAGATGAGAATGGATGAGCTACTTGTAATCAAGGTTTTGAATTTCAGTTTGAAATTTTTAGACAAAATTTAACCAAAATTTGAATTTTTGGATAACATTTGAACTTTTTGAAATGTTCGGATAAAATTTGACCACAATTTATATTTTTGAACAAAATTTGAATTTCGGACAAAATATCATTGAAAATTTAATTTTTAGATAAAATTTGATTTTTTGACAAATTTTGACCAAAATTTAAATTTTTGAATAAAATTTGACCACATTTTGACCGAAAATTGAATTTGACTTAGTACATTTTAGCGAAATTTGAATTTGAATGAGTTCACCTCTTAATACAGCAAATTGGATGAGCTCGTCCAGTATTTTTTGGGGATGACTCTATCCAGCATATTGAGGGAATATTCCAAAAAACTGGATATCCATATCCCATCCATCCACCCAACCAAACAAAAGGGTGACTTCAAATCCAGAGATCGCCATATCCCATCTACCTTTGTCCACTCAACCAAACGCTACCTAAGGCTTGCGAGCTACTCGAGCTCCGAACGAGCCGAACTCGAGCTTTTATCTTTGTATATGCACATGGTTGAAGTACGTATTTGTCTTAGTAGCTTGTGGTGGAGGCAAAAACTACGACGGCTCTCACCCCAGGGTCTTCGGCTCGAGCTCGTGAGTTTAATCGAGCTAAGTTCGAATAGTTCGCGAGCCTATTCGAGTCTAGACCGAGCTTCCTCGAGCTGAACTTTTTTAAACTTGTTACCAAGCTTCCTCAAACCGAGCTTACTCGAACTTGTTACTGAGTCTACCGAACTTAACAGAATAACCGAGCTTATTCAAGTTTGCCGAGCTTATTCGAGTTTATTAACCTTACCAAGCTTAATTGAGCTGAACTCGAGCCTGGGCCGAGGCTCGAACCCCAACTCGAGTTCGGCTCGAGCCTTACCGAGCTTGAGCATTGATGGTTAGGCTCACTTGAACTCAGCTCGTTTACTGCCCTAGATAAAAGTAGTGTAATTCATTCTCAAGAGCAAAGAGCCAGGGATTTTTTTTACTTTGGCCTTCATCCGACCAAAATTATAAATCTAACCCGAGCCTACTACTTAGCTCGCTCAGCCAACGAGCCGAGCTCGAGCTAGCTCGCGAGCGGCTCGTTACCGGTCAATTATTTCTGTGGTGATTGGTGAAGTTATGAAACAAATAACAATGCAATCAATAGCCCATCAACAAGAATACAAACATTGAACGAGATGCTGCAGAAATAAATATATTCTCAGCACTTGATGATTTATATTACAAACAATTGACTTGGCTCACGAGTGACTCGAATCGGTGGATTGGTTTTGGTGGCCGCAGGCTTGGCTCACGAGTCTCAACGAGCCGGCTCGAGGCTCGACCAAGCCCGAGCCGAGTCTAATTTGCAGCTCATTTCATGCTCCGAACCAAACCGAGCTCGGCTCAATTTTCGGCGAGCTCGAACGAGCTGAGCCCAGCGGCTCAATTCCACCCCTAAAGCTGCGGCTAGGGTCTACGTGACGTAAGCATCCCGCGTCCGACGGCCGTCCGGGCAGCTTGCCAGGCTTGGTACGTGTTTCGTCCCCGGTGGTCTGAGGGCCGGCCCGTATTAACAGGGCGGCGGCAACACAACACTTATTGACAAAGCACTGCATCCTGCAGCCCACATTGGAGATTGTTGCGAAGCAGCTCACGCTGGACGGCTGGAGTGGCAGGATGTTAGTCCCACACCGCTTGCTGTTGAGTGTTGACGAGGTGAGCTCAGCCGCCGCTCTTCTTATACGCCAGTAGCAGCTTCTGTTCAACTCAAGCAGCTGCGTTGTGAGCACAACACGAACTGTTCTTTCGCCTTTTACTAAAGAATACCGTGTGCTCATTACAATAAGCAGCATACTCTTATTTTTGGAGGGTGTTCTCTCTCGTTCGGGAGTCACCTAACAGATCAAGTTTCGAAAAATTTTCTCCACTTTGCGAGGTGAGTATTTAGGCATAGAAAAAAGAATTGATGGCTTTCTATTATCTTTCCACGAAAAGAGAAGTTCAGATACAAAACGGATGATAGCTCTCATCTACGAGAAACAACCAGCAAGCGTGCAACAAAAAGTAATCTTCGGAGCTCATTTCTCTTTTACCTAAAAACAACATATTAAACAAGGTTAAATACTTAAAAACAACATATTAAACAAGGTTAAATACTTTTGTACTCAACAAGATTTAAAGTAGTATTTACAAAATGTAGTAATACAGGCTATATTAAAGGAGGCTTCTACAGTTAATTTGCATAAAGCGAATTTGAATTTATAAATCAAGTTGGAATTTGCGAACAGAATTTGTAAAAGCAAGTTTGACTGATATAAAAATAACAAGCATAAATAGTAACTCACAGTCCTCCATGATTTCAGCATCGAGACGTTCAAATTCCTACTAATACCAATCTTTGCCAAAACAAATAAAACCAACAATTTTGAAAATAATAAAACATCTAACTATATGATGACTTTACCAAGTGTCCATAACCGTAGACACGGCTAATCGATTTGATTTACATTTTGCAGAGGTGTACAACTTTACCCACAAGTCATGACCTTTTCTTTTTGCCGCATGTTTTACGCACCTTTGACGTAGTGGCCAGAATGTTCATGACGAAAACCTTTACATTACCTAGTTTAACTTTGCACCAGCCTGATGACGACAAACCTTTTAATATGGCGGCAGAAGAGGGTTGATTTCTTTAGCACAGCAAGTGGTTTACTCCCCACTGCCATACTTCTCCTCATATTAAGGCGTACACCGTTATATTGGCAAGCGTTGCTCCCATCACCATGGTGTGGGTGCCCCTTCGAGCAATCCATAATGGAACAGCCCGTACTACTACAACATTCCAAAATGCAAAATTAAACTAGATAACTTAATTGGTTTAAAGTTATCCCACACCAGTACTTGTGGTTATAAGAGTTTCTTGGCTTGAAAACAACACAGTAGTTCGGTCTTTAATCTGACACGGCCGGGCGACAATCTCCTCCTACACTACGTGCAGGTCCCTTGCACCTCCAGCTATTGCCATAATCGCCCACGTCAAAATCATAATTTTATTTTCAATTTTAACCAAAATACCAACCATTATCATCATGTCTCAATATCTCTAAAGCTCAGTTTATCCAATTTGTTCGTCCCAAATCTAAAGCATAGCTCAGCATGATTATTAAATCGCATATACCCAAATTGACATTATATATTGTCTAACCCTAATTCCTAGATTTAACAAGGTTCACATGTCAATACTTATCAAGGTGGTTGCATGAAACAACAGGTATATCAACCAGTACCACAATATAACAAATTTACAGAAAATAAACACATGCATAAATTGATTTGGTAAAACAAAATAAAAATTAAAACACTGGGATTAATATGATCAAAGGGGTGCTTACCTTGCTTAATTGTTGTTTACAACGAAGTCGTGGTCGCAGTCGGCATAGTTGATGACAGGATCAGTGACGTCAGGTTCTACATGCCGTTCAATGGAAATATAGCACATAACAAATTTTCAATAAGGGCAAAAGAAGTCAAATGGAAAACCAAATAGAAACTTATTACATATTACAGATGTGGTTTAGGGTTTGGGTTGAATGATGTTATGTTCTTATGTTTTTAGCTGATTATTTTTGTACATATATACATATATCGATGTCACTGGCAACTATAGGCGATGAAATGGTTTCTTTTCATGGATTATCTATTTTTCTCTTACAAATTCAAGATGCTAAAATTATGCATTTTCATATTTATAGTTTTGAATTGAAGATGTTAAAATTATTTGGATTAGTAAAAGCAAGTTATTAGTTAAAGTGTTATGCATGACTAGTGCTTAGTCTTAAGTGTCTTTGTATAGAAACACTCTCTACAAGTTGGATCTATAATTTTTAAGTTATTGGTTGCTGCTACATGATTATGTGGTGATTCTTGCGTTGCAGTTACTTTGGTTAAAGACTTCTAAAATCAAATGTTCATATAATACGGCTCCTGCAACATTGTCGTTTAGGGTGTTTGCGCTATCGGTTTTTATATGATAAGCAAGTTGTAATTAAGATATTTTTCTATATTATGGTTGTACATATACTAAAGTATGTTTAAAAAGCAATTAATTCAAAATTTGTGTTTATTCGAGTTGTTTTATGAGCCGTCGGAAAGGCTTAAGTGATATAGATTTAGTGCAGCTTGTGATCATTTAGGGTTTTTGTTGTGACAAGATTTATATGCAAAGCAAGTTATAAATACAATATTATCTAGAATATGGTAGAACATATACCAAAGTGTGTTTTTAATCTAGTCCCATTAAGATTTACACTAAGACGAGTTATTCTGTAAGCCGCTGAAAAGGCTTAGTTGGTTTAGTTTTCTGCACGACTAGTTCATGTAGGTTGTTTGCAGTGGCTAGATTTATATACAGAGCAAGTCCTAAATATAATATCTTTCCATATTATGGTATTGCATATTATGGAGTGTGTTTCTGGGTCATTCTTTCTAATTTTTACATTTGGCCGAGGTATTTTACAGTTTGCCGAAAATGTTTCGGTGATTTAAGTTCTACGCGTTTTGCATCCTGTTTTTGATTCTAGTTATTTGCACTCTCTGAGATAATTTGACCATTTTTCAGGCATTAACTGGGGATGACTCTAAGAGTATTTTAAAGTTATTTCCATGATATTTCGCTTTTATCCGTGAGGTTTTCCACATAGTTGAACATTAATGCCTTGTATTAAAATATTTTAACATAGTATAAATATGAGTTATTTTTACGTAAACATAAATGATATCACTTCCTAAGGTCCTATAAATTGGTTTCCTTGAATTTGAAGTCCATTTGCACAAGTTATGGCTATCCGGATATTACTCGTATTGAAACTTCAACTATTGAGTATTTGATGCCTTCTATGGTAAAATCTGAATATTTTTGTATATTTGGGATCCTTAGGACCTAAGGATTGTAACCAAACTGGTTTTTACCAATATTTGAGTTTATTTGATCTAAGTTTTCACCATTTGACTTTTTATGCATGCAAAGCATCCCATACTTAAATTTGGTTCGAACTAAATCCACTCCAAATGTTTTTATAGGAATGGAACAATCTTGACCTTAGGTACATCCTAAAATTTGTCTCATGATTTATGGATCTATGGTTTATATATTCATCTTAATAACTATTTTAAGTTTTTACTTACGATTTAAATCCTTACAATCCAAATGTGTTTGAAAATTAAATATTGTTATGCAAATAAGATTCTAAAGGTCTCAGGGGCTCACAGAAATTGGTTTCATCATTCAATTATCTATGTTTTCTTTAACTCATGCTATAGACCATAATAGGGCTCCATTATAATTTAAATTCAAAAAATTAGATCTTGAGTTCAGAATTAAATATTTTTGCATAGGTGGGTTCATTAAGGTCTCAGGAGAATTTGAACATGATTTCAAAATTTTTGAATTAATGGTTTGTATACTTGTATTAGTAACTATATGAAGGTGAGCTCAAGTTTTAATTTTAGATAATTTAAACTGAAGTTAAATTTTTTTTGCATATAATAAATCTAAATGATTTAAAATGAATTTAAAAATTTGTTTTGTTTAATTTGGAGGTTCCTAGCAGAAGTTACAAATGTTTGAATTTGCTAACGTTGATAAATACTGAAATTACAAAACTTTCCTTATCAGGAAAGTACGCCTTCACTAAATGGGATACACCTTTCTTTCTTCGGTAAGGATTCAAACTAACGTGTTATCGGCTGACATGCGGGGCCGTTCGGTCAGTGACAGGGCATGGCTGTGTGAGGTGAGGAGGCCGACAAGTGACCCTACATGTTAGTGACCGAAAACAGAGGTTTTACCTTGGAGGCTAGCCGCCGGCGAAGCAGCTCCGGGGAGGTCCGGATGACAGCGATGTGAGCACCAGGGGGCTGAGGCGCACCGGCAGGTGGTATCGATTTGGCCGGAGGCGGATTGAGGCGAGCTGCCACTGAGGAGGGGCGGCGGCAAGGATGGTACCTCGCGCGGAGAAGATGAACAGGGGCATTAGGGGTTGAATCGGTAGCAGATTAGGCACTATTGGGTGCTAGGGGTTCCATTTTCTTACTTTTAGGAGGTGGCGAGCGGCTGAGGCGAGCTGGCGGCGGAGAGGGGCGGCGCTCGGTGCGGCTGGTCGCCAGAGAGGAAGAAGAAGGCTGCGCTGGCCCGGCTCAGTGATGTATTATCTTCAGGGTGTGAAGAGGATGCTGAAGGACCACTTCAGAGCGGCGGAGCATGGACGGAGTGAACTGCCACCGTGCCGCCGGAGTTGGGGAAGAAGAGGACCATTGTGGCAGCGGCTCAGTCGGGAACAACTGAAATTAAGGCATAGGGTGAGGTCAATGGACAGAGGGGTAACTTAGGGCTGGTAAACATCAATTCTTGAGCTAACCCAGCGGTTGATTTCGGAGGATTGGGGCCCACCCTACCCGAGTTTGGTGAACTCTGCGGAAATGGCGAAGCATGATGAGTAGGAATGCAGGGAGGAGGTCAGTGGGCTTATATGCGACTGGTGGTATGGGCGCTAGCGGAGAGCTCGGCCGAGGCAGCCGCATGGCACAGCTTTGCTGCCGTGGCAGCGCGTGGACATGGAGAAACGGTGCCGTGGGAGGGCATGGTGCATCTTTGGTAGGGCGTGGTTGGCGGGGCAGAGACTCAAGTGTCAGAATGGAGCTATGGCTTGGCGTACACGGGCGAGGGCGGCGGTCTGCCAGTGGCGCAAGTACCGCGGCGACGACCTTCTGAGCTGTGGCAGGGAGAGGCGCTGACAAGCTTATCGCCGCCATGGATTGGTCGAAGGTGGCGGTGGAGCTCTGACGCAAGGCTGCCGAGGTCCTGCCATGGCGAGAGTGAAAGTGCATCTAGGCCCCTCAAAGTGTTTTGGTGATTTATGGCAACACAATTGCGTATACTAACGATGCATGTGAGATTCTATGCAGTGATCAAGAAGATATCATCGTTGGAATGACGATTGGAGATCCCCACCATATTTAAAATTTGAAAAGGCCGCATCAAGACTTTAGTTGAATTTTCTTTTATTTTATTGAGTCTAAGGATAGCCGTACTATTAAGGGGGATACGACGGAAAATCGCTTCTAGGATATGCTTGTGCTCATAGGATGAAAATTGCATCTCAAAAGAATTTTAAAACAGTGCATTTCCTATTAAAGGGTTCTCCTGGCCGAGGAGGTCAGTCCGGAGTATCCGGACATTTAGTCCGGACACTCCGGGGAAAATGTCTGGAGTATCCGGGGATTAAATCCGGATACTCCGAGCTAGGGTCCTCGGTTGCTTTTTCTCTGGTAAGTCCGGAGTATCCGGACATTTAGTCCGGACACTCCGGGGAAATTGTCCGGAGTATCCGAAGATAATGTCCGGACATTCCGAGGTCACTCTCTCGGTTGAAAAAAGGGGTTGAGTCCGGACACTCCGGACTAAATGTCCGGATAGTCCGGACTTTGCGCAGAACACTTGTAACGGTTGGATTTTGGATGGGCTATTTAAGCCCTCACTCCAAATCTACCCGTTGGCACTTCATTCATTGCTGCATTCAAGTCTCAAACTCACTCTCTCACTCTCTTGAGCCCTAGCCTCTTCTCCCCACTTGAATCTTTGATTTGGTTTGAATCTTTTGGGAGAAAAGAGGGGATTTAAGTGCTTTGAGCTTGCTTTGTTGATTCTTGAGCACAAGTTCATCCTCCAAGTTGATTTAGCGGCGATTTGTTACTCTTGGAGTTTGAAGGGCTCCTAGGCGGCAAGAGTCACCGGAGCCTCCAAGACTTCGTGTGGAGAGCCGGTCGTTTGTGAAGGCAAGTCTCGCCTCGAAAGGAAAGAGGCAAGAAGTGAAGAACCGTGAGTGCTTCGTGCAACACCGGGAGGAAAGAGGTCAAGAGGGACTCGGGCTTTGTGCCTCCTCAACGGAAACGTAGGATTCCCCTCAAGAATCCGAACTTCGTAAAAAATCATTGTCTTTGTGTTATTCATTTGCTTGAGCTAGGGTTTGTTGTTCTTGGATCTTTAGAAGCCCGATCTACTTACTCATTGTGTTTGACTCTAGATCTATACTTTCATTTGGTACCTGATATCATTTAGAGTATTTGTATTCAGCTAGATTATTGAAATCTTGCAAAGATTTAAAATCCCTCCTCGAGCTATCGGTCCATCCGAGTATCCTGATAATTTATCCGGACTATCGAGACAATTAGTCCGGACTATCAGGACAAAATCCTCAGACGATCGGACTCGTCTCTCGGGAGATTTTATTTAATTACAAAATTTTAATCGCCTATTCACCCTCTAGGCGACATATCGGTCCTTTCAATTGGTATCGAGCCAAATCTCCTTAGTTTGGCTTAACCGCTTGGAGAATCAATATGTCGCAGGGAGATAAGAATCTGAAGCCCATGACCAAGATAAGGGCACGGGCTCCGTATTGGGGTTGCAATTCCATTTGATTATCGTTCCTCGGTGTCTCAAGCTCTTCCTCATATGTCTCCGTGCCCTCCGGTCGAGCGCCTTATTTCGATGGCACTCACTATGCGGCATGGAAACATAAGATGAAGATGCACTTGAGATCGCTTCACCCTTGTATTTGGAAGATTGTGCAAACAGGTTTCAAGCCTAATGATCCGGACAATCTTACTCCCGAAGAAGATAAAGATCAACATTTCAATGACTTGGCCGTCAATGCCTTGTTTAATACTTTAAGTGATTCCGAGTTCAATCGAGTGGATGGACTTGAGGAAGCAAAGGCCATTTGGGATAGACTCCTAGTGAGTCATGAAGGGATTTCAAGTGTCCGTGAATCAAAGATAGAGCTCATTATTGGTGAGCTAAGCCGGTTCACTTTGGAAGAAGGAGAGTCCTACAACAAGATGTTTGACCGGCTAATGGTGTTTGTGAATCAAGCCAAGGGTCTTGGGTGCACCGATCTCACGGACAAGGCCGTAGTGAAGATAATTCTTCGTGTGATCACTCCCACCAACCGCAACCTCGTTCAATTAATCAGAGACCGGCCCAACTTTGAGACGTTGACACCTCATGATGTTAGCGGTGGACTTATGATGGACGAGATGATGATAAAAAAAAGAAGTTGTCGAAGAACTCAAGTCGGGCAAGAAGAAAGGTATTGCCCTAAAGGCCGTGAAGACCGTGAGAGAGGTTGAGGAAAGTACAAGTGATGATGATGAGGCTAGGGCCCCCTAACCAATGAAGTCATGGCCTTGCTTGTAAGAAGATTCAACAAATTTCTTAAGAAGAAGGGCTACAAACCGGGAAGTCACTCCAAGGGCCAATGGAACAAGTCAAGAGGACGACACTCAACGAGGAAGTGCTATGAGTGTGGAGAACCCGACCACTTCATCGCCGAATGCCCTCATAGAGAGAAGAAAGAAGAGAAGCCTTACAAGAAGGACAAGCACCGGGGCAAGGACAAGGAAAAAAGCAAAAAGTTCAAGCATTACAAGAACAAGGGGCAAGCACACATTGGAGAAGAGTGGGATTCTAACTCCGACTCCGACTCAAGCTCCGACTCCGATGAAGGAGGAATCGCATCTGTCGCCATCGCCGTACCTTCTACTCCGACAACGTCGAAGAGCCTCTTCGACAATTTGAGCGATGACGACGAAGACGCTCCAATGTGCCTTATGGCTAAGGGGCGCAAGGTATCGATCAAAACTTCATCCTCTTCTATTGTTGACTCATGTATGGATGATAGTGATGACGATAGTGATGATGATTGTGTAATTAAATCAATTAAGGACTTTGACATTCAAAAGTTAGATATGCTTCTAAAAGATATTGAAAAATTGGAGGAAGTAGTCGAACAAAAGGAAGCTACTCTCGAGGCTCAAGAGGATTTGCTCATCCTCGAAAAAGAAAAGAATCGCGAGCTAGAGAAGAGCTTATCTTTTGAAAAAGAGAAAAATAAGAAACTAGTTGAGAATTCAAAATTAATCAAATCCGAGGTGACTAGTCTCGAGATCACCAACACTTCACTCGAAGAGAAACTTGCTAAAGCAAAGGACGCTTGCAAGGCTCTTGAGTTGAAGCTTGTTGATCTCAAGAATAGCCCTCCGATTACCTCAACTATTAACTCCAATTCTTCATTACCTTCAACGAGCAATGGATGCGCTAGGTGCTATAATGTCAATATTGATATTTGTTCAACTAACCTTGAGACTTTGCAAGTACTTGCTCATGAAAATGAGAAGCTCAAGGAATGCTCGAAGATGGACTACAAAAGTCCTATAAGGCTAGCAAGGGACTAGAGGAGTTCCTCGGTAAGCGCAAAGGTAACCCCATGAAGCATGGGCTTGGTTATGTCCCTCCCAAGGGCAAAGGAAATCACATTGTGGTTGCGCCTTTGAACAAGCCCATTCACTTCGTAAAGGGGGAAGCAAACTCTAAATATAAGGCTCAATCCACTTTCTTTGCTTCTTATGTGCTTAAGAGGACTAGCCTCGGTAGAGTAGTTGCTCATCACATTGGGGCTAAGCCCAAAATGCTTCTTGTGTGCGATCTATTTGGGTCCCCAAATCACTTGTCACTAACGTCGTGGACCTAAACAAGTTTGGGTACCAAGAGCAAAATCTAAATTTCATTTTGTAGGCCTACATCTCGGTGGAACAAGTTGGATCTTGGATAGCGGATGTCGCATCACATGACCGGAGAAAGGGCAATGTTCGCGCATTTGGAAGCCAATGGATCAAATAGTGAAAGCATCATCTTTGGCGATAACGGAAAAAGTGAAGTGGTAGGTTTAGGTAATATTTTGATTACCAATGATTTTCATATAAACAATGTTTTACTTGTTGAATCTCTAAGCTACAATTTATTGTCCGTTGCACAATTATGTGAAGCGGGCTATAATTGTGTGTTTAGTGAAAAGGGTGTGGATGTCATTAAGAGGGTTGATGGTTCAATAGCCGTTAAGGGTCGTTTAAAGGGTAATCTCTATCTTATAGATTTTTCTACGGATAGAGTTAACCTTGAAATGTGCTTAATGGCTAAATCTAGCATGGGTTGGTTATGGCATCGCCTACTTGCCCATGTTGGTATGAGGAACCTTCACAAACTCATTAAGGGCAATCACATCCTTGGACTAACCAATATCGTTTTTGAGAAAGATAGGGTATGTAGTGCATGTCAAGCCGGGAAGCAAGTCGATGCTTCCCATCCCGCCAAGAATGTGATGACCACCACAAGACCTCTAGAGATGCTTCACATGGACTTATTCGGCCCGATCGCCTACATAAGCATCGGAGGAAACAAGTATGGTCTAGTTATTGTCGATGATTTTTCGCGTTTTACTTGGGTATTTTTCTTGCATGATAAAACCGAAGCCCAAGGAAGCTTGAAGAAATTCATGAGAAGGGCTCAAAATGAGTTCGACGTAAAGATAAAGAAAATTCGGAGCGACAACGGCACCGAATTCAAGAATACCGGTGTTGAGGAGTTTCTCGATGAAGAAGGAATCAAACACGAGTTCTCGGCTCCCTACTCTCCTCAACAGAATGGGGTAGCCGAGAGGAAGAATCGAACCCTCATCGAGATGGCGCGCACGATGCTTGACGAGTACAAGGTCTCCGACATATTCTGGGCAGAGGCCGTCAACACCGCGTACCACAGCTCCAACCGACTATATCTTCACAAGTTGTTAAGAAGACGGCGTACGAGCTCCTCACCGGGAAGAAGCCCAATGTGTCCTACTTCCGAGTCTTTGGGAGTAAATGCTACATCCTCAACAAAAAGGCTAAGTCTTCTAAATTTGCTCCTAAAGTAGATGAAGGATTTTTACTTGGTTATGGATCAAATGCTTACGATATCGGGTTTTCAATAACACCACGGTGTAGTTGAAATCTCGCGATTTAACATTTGATGAATCTAACTGTTCTCAAGTAGAACAAGTTAATTGTGATGAAATTGATAGGAAGAACCTCCATGCGAAGCAATCAAAAATTGGCCATCGGGAGGTGAAACGGTGGAGCGAGATGCAATCCCGAGCACCCCAACCCGAGTGTCGGGATAATGTCCGGAGTATCCGGACAAAATCTCCGGAGTGTCCGGACTTAACCCCGGACATTCGGACAGCAGTGCTCCAAATGTTGATCCTCCCTCTTCTATTCAAGCTCAGGATGGTTCTAACACTTCTAAAGATGACGGAGGTCCTATTCAACGTCTAAATGCAACAACCCCTCATCCAAGAGTTCATCAAAGCGTGCAACGAGACCATCCCGTCGACAACATACTTGGAGACATCAACAAGGGAGTATCCACTCGTTTTCGACTTGCAAATTTTTTTGAATTTTACTCGTTTGTGTCTTCTCTTGAACCACTTAAGGTAGAAGAAGCACTTCAAGATCCGGATTGGGTGATGGCCATGCAAGAGGAATTGAATAACTTCGAACGGAACTAAGTATGGAAGCTTGTCGAAAGGCCCAAGCAAAACGTGATTGGAACCAAATGAGTGTTTCGGAACAAGCAAGACGAGAACGGAATTGTGACTAGAAACAAGGCATGGTTGGTTGCTCAAGGCTTCACGCAAATCGAAGGTTTGGATTTCGATGAAACATACGCTCCTGTAGCTAGGCTTGAATCTATTAGAATATTACTTGCCTTTGCTACTCACCATTATTTCAAGTTATACCAAATGGACGTAAAGAGCGCCTTCTTGAATGGACCACTCTCTGAAATGGTCTACGTTGAGCAACCACCCGGTTTCGAAGACCCAGAGTATCCGGACCACGTCTACTTTCTACATAAGGCTCTTTATGGGCTTAAGCAAGCACCGAGAGCGTGGTTTGAGTGTCTTCGCGATTTTCTCCTCGAACAAGGATAATGACTAAAAGATTCGAGATGTCCATGATGGGCGAGTTAAAGTTCTTCCTTGGATTTCAAGTCAAACAACTCAAGGAAGGAACTTTTATATGCCAAACGAAGTACATGAAGGACATACTCAAGAAGTTCGGCATGGAAAACGCCAAGCCAATCAAGACGCCGATGCAAGCCAACGGGCATCTAGACCTCGACAAAGAAGGTAAACCGGTCATCCAAAAGGTATATCGTTTGATGATCGGATCTTTACTCTATCTTTGTGCATCTAGGCCCGATATCATGCTTAGTGTGTGCATGTGTGCACGTTTTCAAGCCGCTCCTAAAGAGTGCCACATGGTGGCCGTAAAGAGAATCTTGAGGTATTTAGTGCACACTCCTCATTTCGGGCTTTGGTATCCTAAAGGTTCATCATTTGAATTAGTCGGCTATTCCGATGCGGATTATGCCGGATGTAAGGTGGATAGGAAGAGTACCTCGGGTACTTGTCAGTTCTTAGGTAGATCCCTTGTTTCTTGGTCTTCTAAGAAGCAAAATTCCGTAGCCCTATCCACAGCCGAAGCTGAATATATAGCCGCCGGGAGTTGTTGTGCCCAATTGCTTTGGATGAGACAAACCCTAAATGACTATGGCCTAACCTATAACCATGTTCCACTCTTATGTGACAATGAGGCGCCATAAAATTGCCAACAACCCGTCCAACATTCCGTACAAAGCATATCGATATTCGTCACCATTTCCTAAGGGATCATTCCACTAAAGGCGATATCGATATCCAACATGTGAGCACAAATGATCAATTAGCCGATATATTTACCAAACCTCTTGATGAGAAGAGATTTTGTGAATTGAGGAGTGGGCTAAATATTCTTGATTCTCGCAATTTGGCTTGAAGGGTGCACATTATTGATTGATGTGTGCAAAATATTTTAGAAAAGTTTATTTGGCCCTTTTCTCTAATCTTTTTGTGTTGGATGAAATATTTGATCTTCGGATCAAGCCCAATGACATGTGACTATGGATTGTTTGATTATGTGTTCGCTAGTCACATTGTGCAAAGGGCCTTTAGGACTACTTTTCTCATTTCTTCAAGTCAATCATCCCATTCAAATCCTTGAAATTCCTCTTTGGATCCCGAGCTATCAGCCCGGACAGTTCGGACTAATTGTCCGGAGTATCCGGACAAATTGTCCGGAGTTTCCGGACTAAATGTCCGGAGTGTCCGGACTGAGATGGCTGTGGGTATTTAAGCCCGTGCGGGGGGCATCTTTTCTCTCTCTTCTCTCATTTGTTTCAATCGCATCCTCCTCAAAACTTCGCCCTAGCCGCCGCCCTCCGGTTCTCCTCCATCTCCGGCGTGTTTCTCACCCTCCGGAGCCTCCGGATCAACCTTGGAGGGCTTGGGGAAGGATCTCCCTCGACATTTCTTCATTTTGGTGGTTCATCTTTGTGGTATGACATCTTTTGCCCTAATTTCCTTTTGATCGTTGAGATACCTTGGGTTAGGGCTCCTTTGCTAGAGTACATTCACCTCCTTGATTAATCCCTAGAATGTGCTCTTAGAAATCCCACATTGTTTGCAAGTTAGGTTTTTGGGTTGATATCTGCACAGCCCGGAGTATCCGGACATTTTATCCGGAGTATCCGGACGTTATCCGGACACTTCGGACAAAATCTCCGGACTATCCGGAGTAATTGTCCGAACAGTCCGGACTAAATGTCCGAGTATCATTGTAGATCTCGGCCCAAAAATGTAAATTGTGAAATCTGCTTCGTGCAACTCTTTTTCACTCAATCTTTGTTCCTCTTAGATGGCTTCTTCCGGGGAGGTTCAGTGCTGCAAGCGCCCAATTGAGTCACCTCCTTTCTCCCCCACTTCCGGCGCTCCCAAGAAGAAAAGGCAAGGGGTGAGGAAGATCAGCCATGGTCGTGCAAATCTTCTTACCGCTCCTCCCGCTGCTCAAGCTCCTCCGCAAGTCGATCCCGAGGAGATTCCTGCCGGTGAGCATCCCGCGGATGCCCATGCTAGACTTCGAGAGCAGAAAAAGAAACGCTTTCACGAGTCGAGGATGGCAATTGGTCCCCTTGAGAAGCTTCAGCCCCAGTGGAGGTACACCGGTCAGATGATGCCACTACGAGTGGTTGACTATCGAGTTGGTTCGGGAAAAGGCAAAGCCATTGTTGCTCAAAGAAACAAGGACCCGCTCGAGTTTCACCAAGACAAATACGTCGACAAGCGGTTCTGGAACAGATTCCACTCTGATTATTATGAGACTGTTCTTCTTCCAATGGAAAATCCTGTGATGCACATGAAGCCGATTGACTGGCTCTACATGTCTGAGGCACAGAATCCCATCTTTGATGAAGTTATCCAGATTTGTGAGAGGCATAAGGTGAAGGACCTCATGAGCTTTATGTATTCTTGGAATGATGAGGTAATCATGCAGTTTTATGCCACTCTCTTCTACGACAAGAAGCAAGAAGCCATATGGTGGATGACTGATAAGCTATGGTATGTGGCCACCAAGAGGACTTTTGCTCGGATTTTGCATCTAAGGTCGGTGATGGTGATGCAAAATTACATGACAAGAAAGTGATGGCCTGAGCGATTTGAAGACCTATATGATTCATCTCAAACATTTCGTGGTTGGCACTATAAAAGGTCTCAAACACGTGGGTCGCTATTCTTCCGAGGCTTCTTCGGGTCACTCTTTGGCCCAAGGAGGGTGATGCGTCTACCATCAGTTCGTATGGGCGTAATTTGCTATATCACTTGGTGGAACGGACTCATGGTTTCGACGTCGTGGACTTCATTTGGGAGGCCATTCGCCATAACTCCCTCAGTGACTCCAGCAGCTGCGGATATGCGCCATTCATCATGGTTCTTATTGAGCACGTCACGGCCTTGACTTTGTCAAGGATGTGGATCACCTTCCCTACAAGGTCCGTGCACCTTGAGCTTCCGCCTGCCGCCCTGCGGCTCTGTGGAGAAGCGCCCGAGGTCGTCCTCCTGGGGCGAGTCTTCGTCCCTCCTCCGGCTCCAGCTCTGTTCCTCCACCAGCTCCGGCCGCTCCAGTTTCTCCCACGGGAGAAGGTTCTCCTCGTACTAGCCGCGACACTATCAAAAGGATGCTTAAGTGCCTGTTCGCCTTTGCCAAGATGTGTCTAATCAAGTCAAGGAGACCGTCGTGAGCTTCGTGAAGCACCGCCGTGAGTTCGCGCCTCTGCGCCGGCCAGGTGAGATCTTCCACCGATGGCGAAGTCCGAGGAGTCAGCTCGTGTATCCACTGTGGATTCCGCTACCCGGCAACTCTTCGACCTTCCACCTCCTGCACCCCAGGGCAGCGCCAGTGGCAGCAGCGACGACAGCGAGGAAGATGACTACGAGCCTTCCGGCGACGACGAGTGATTCTTTGCGGTAGACTCTTCCTTTTTGGTGTCTTGATGCCAAAGGGGGAGAGAGCTAGAGTGTTATTTCTTTGCCGTGCTTGATTGTGCTTTGTTTAATTTTCGTTTCGTTGAACCTTTACTTGTGCTTGTGGTTGTGTTCGTGAACTGGATGATTGGATGTCGAACTATTTGCTTAATATCAATTTCCTTTCCGTTATGCATTTGTGTGATATCATGTCATATCTCTTTGCGCAAATTATTTGCTATATATCGTGTCATATTCTCTCGAAAGCAATCTTTTAGGGGTAGCCCGCAAATAAGTGCATTTTGATATTCAACTCAAACTCTTCCAATGCACATATTTAGGGGGAGCTTCTCCGTGTATTTGGTCTTCCAAATACTATATCCTTTCAAATTTTATCTAAATCCAATTGTGTTGTCATCAATTCACCAAAAAGGGGGAGATTGAAAGTGCATCTAGGCCCCTCAAAGCGTTTTGGTGATTTATGGCAACACAATTGCGTATACTAACGATGCATGTGAGATTCTATGCAGTGATCAAGAAGATATCATCGTTGGAATGGCGATTGGAGATCCCCACCATATTTAAAATTTGAAAAGGCGGCATCAAGACTTTAGTTGAATTTTCTTTTATTTTATTGAGTCTAAGGATCGTCGTACTATTAAGGGGGATACGACGGAAAATCGCTTCTAGGATATGTTTGTGCTCATAGGATGAAAATTGCATCTCAAAAGAATTTTAAAACAGTGCATTTCCTATTAAAGGGTTCTCCTGGCGAGGAGGTTAGTCAGGAGTATCCGGACATTTAGTCCGGACACTCAGGAAAATGTCCGAGTATCCAGAGATTAAATCCGGATACTCGAGCTAGGGTCTCGGTTGCTTTTTTCTGGTAAGTCCGGAGTATCCGGACATTTAGTCCGGACACTCAGAAATTGTCCGGAGTATCAGAAGATAATGTCCGGACATTCCGAGGTCACTCTCGGTTGAAAAAAGGGTTGAGTCAGGACACTCGGACTAAATGTCCGGATAGTCCTGGACTTTGCTTGAACACTTATAAGCGGTTGGATTTTGGATGGGCTATTTAAGCCCTCACTCCAAATCTACAGTTGGCACTTCATTCATTCTGAGATTCAAGTCTCAAACTCACTCTCTCACTCTCTTGAGCCCTAGCCTCTTCTCCCACTTGAATCTTTGATTTGGTTTGAATCTTTTGGGAGAAAAGAGGGATTTAAGTGCTTTGAGCTTGCTTTGTTGATTCTTGAGCACAAGTTCATCCTCCAAGTTGATTTAGCGGCGATTTGTTACTCTTGGAGTTTGAAGGGCTCCTAGGCGGCAAGGAGTCACAGGGAGCCTCCAAGACTTCGTGTGGAGAGCCCTGGTTTGTGAAGGCAAGTCTCGCCTCAAGAAAGGAAAGAGGCAAGAAGTGAAGAACAGCGAAAGTGCTTCGTGCAACACCGGGAGGAAAGAGGTCAAGAGGGACCCGGGCTTTGTGCCTCCTCAACGGAGACGTAGGATTCCCCTCAAGAATCCGAACTTCGGTAAAAAATCATTGTCTTTGTGTTCTTCATTTGCTTGAGCTAGGGTTTGTTGTTCTTGGATCTTTAGGAGCCCCGATCTACTTACTCATTGTGTTTGGCTCTAGATCTATACTTTCATTAGGTACCTGATATCATTTAGAGTATTTGTATTCAGCTAGATTATTGAAATCTTGCAAAGATTTAAAATCCCTCCTCGAGCTATCCAGTCCGGAGTATCCGGATAATTTATCCGGACTATCCGGACAATTAGTCCGGACTATCCGGATAAAATCCTCGGACAGTCCGGACTCTGTCTCTCGGGAGATTTTATTTAATTGCAAAATTTTAATACGCCTATTCACCCCCCCTCTAGGCGACATATCGGTCCTTTCAGAGAGGTAGGGCAAGTCTTGGCTGCCACGGTGAGCCTCGGAACTTGGCGTTGAAGAGCTGCCGAAGGTGTGCCGGGGTGGGATTTCAGCCGAGAAAACGCTGCTATGGCGAGGATTGGGTAGAGGGGCGGCAAGGGTTGGCGCGATGTTGGGAAGTTGGCTGCCCAAATGCTGCCGCAGCGGCGAAAAATCGGCAGAAATGCTGCCACGACAGAGTTCCAATAGGGAGATTTGGGCATGCTTGCGCGAAGGCGAAGGAAGAAGGGAAAGAGGCCACTGGCAGGTGGGGTCGAGTGTTGCTGTGGCTGCCAGCGGGCCAATGGAGCCAGAGGGGAGACAAGGGCTGACCAGGAGGGCCCACAAGGCAGAGGGATAAGGGGAGGAGAAGGAAAAAAATGAATTTGCTGAATTTTGGCCGTAGCTTGGTTGCTGATTTTTCTGGGCATTCAAAGAAGTATGTATATTTTTTGAAACTTTTTGGAGTGGAGTCTAATGAGCTACTAGATCTAAAATAAAATTTTCAGCTTAAAATATGACCCGAATAATTTTATAAAATTCTGACAATCTGATGGACTGATTATTGGACTTTCGGTTTTTGATTTTATAGTGGCAACACATGACATCGAAATATTATGATAATTTTACTGAAGGATTATGAGATACTGAAAATGGTACTATAAAATTTTGAGATCAATATCATGCTTAGTTATTTTTATAAAATTCTGAAATTGCTTCTGTTTCAAAATTCAGCTTGCTGGCCATGATCTTCTATAAATTGATAAATGGGTTAAAGATTTTATAGAATTTTCCAGAGATGGAAAAGAGGGAATTTAGGGTTTAAACAAATTAATTACAGGGTCAATTGCTATTGGATATTTTGAGTTCGAAATTTTATAGCCCTTGTTTGAGGTATTCGAAATGCTTTTGATAATTTCAGAAAATCCAAAATTTCCAGAAAATATTGAAATTCAAATGCAACCCAAAAACAGATTTACAGATTTGATCATTTATATTTTACTGGTATTGAGTTTTGGGATGTTACACTCTCCCGCTCACCGAGCAGTCAAAAAAAGAATCTTGGAACTCACCGCACGCCTCCACACCATGGCATCTTCCACTTCTGAGTTCTGTCCCTCGCTGCCTTTCACATGCGGCCGCGGCCGACGGCCGTCCGGGCAGCTTGCCGGGCCTGGTGTTTCGTCCCCGGTGATCTGACATCTGAGGGCCCGTATTTAACAGCGCGGCGGCAACACAACACTTATTGACAAAGCACTGCATCCTGCAGCCCACATTGCAGATTGTTGCGAAGCGGTAGGACTAGGAGCGGTAGGATGTTAGTCCCACACCGCTTGCTGTTGACGAGGTGAGCTCAGCCGCCGCGCTTCTTAAACGCCAGTAGCAGCTGCGGTAGAACTCAAGCAGCTGCGTGGTGAGCACAGAGCGAACTATTCTTTCGCCTTTTACTAAAGAATACCGTGTGTTCGCTACAATAAGCAGCATACTCTTATTTTTGGAGGGTGTTCTCTCGTTCGGGAGGCACCTAACAGATCAAGTATCGAAAAATTGATGGCTTTCTATCTCTTCATGAAAAGAGAAGTTCAGACACAAAACGGATAGCTCTCAACTACGGGAAACAACCAGCAAACGTGCGCTCCTCGTTGATTTCGCTGGACGTCAGGTTTGGCTCTGTTAAAATGCAGTCGTTTCTCTGTTTAACATGCTGAGAACTAGGAAGGATGATCGAACCTACTCGCTTCCTCTGTTGATGGTATGCATGCTCAAAAGACGCCAACGGGCTATCTGCGGCGGCATAAAGATATTGTGCCAGGCCAGGTAAACGATAGATTGTTACGTTGTTCTTGGTGTGTGAATTCGTGGAAGAGGTTCGACATTTTTGTTCCTTGCTGGGTAACTCCGATATCACCATGCATGTAGCGTAATGTCACATGGGTGCTGGTACCTGATGGGAACATATCTAGTGAAAACCTTTTTTACCATAAAAATTCCGTGAAATGCACGTAAAATTCTCAAAAAATTACCATATATAGGGAAGATGAGTTTCTACAAACCTGCAAAATTTGAAAATAAAACTCAAATCACATTTGAAAGATATGAAAAAGACAAATTCAACCATGTGCATATGCAAAGATAAAAAGTAGTGTAACCCATTCTTAAGAGCAACGAGCCAGCGAGTTTTTGGCTTTTTTAGCCCTTTAGCCTTTTTTTTTTTGCAAATTTGGTCTTCATCCGAACGAAATTGCAGATCTATCCCTTTATCGATCACGGAAGGTTCGGAAGACGATACATATAACCTATCACGGTGTAGAGGCATAGCAGGTCGACCTGTTGTAGTTGGGGAGCAAGGTAGATGTCTACCGCGGTTGAGAAAGGACTAGATTTGCAATTTTCGTTCAGATGCAGATCAAATTTGCAAAAAAAAAAAAACAGAGGGCAGAACTTTTTTTTTCCTTCCAAGCCAAGAGAGGCAGGAGAACATGCAAGCTACAACGATGGATAGAAATCTCACCGAAAACTGGCAAAATTTTGCCAAAATTTCAGATTCCGGACCCTCACAAGATTCAAAATCCTATCCAGATAAAAAAATTCAAAAAAATTAAATTGCTACAGTAATCTCAGAATACTTAGCATTTTTTTACCATTTTTAAACTTTCATGACAGGATTTGGTCCAATAACTTTTAAGAAAGTCATCTTCCATAAAAACTTGTTGAAAAACCAAAATTTTGAGATATTTTTAAATTTTGGCAGAAAATAATCAGATTTTTATAAAAATTTTTAAGCTTGATAATGACCTTAAAAATTTATGGTACTATCCTTAGTAGTTTAGAATCATACAAAACAATTTTAAAAATAATTGAACTTCATTTGTTATCTTTAAAAAATAAAAAACTGAATGAATATAATTGGGATAGTAACCTTGTCCGAATTTTATAAATTTGGTCAAGTGTGATCATGATCCAAAAAAATTATGAGAGCTTTATAATTTCTTTAGTACCATTATATAAAATTTTAAAGTTTTTAAACTTTTTTGTTTGCTCAATCAAATCTATATAAGCATTTAACATCATTTGTTATATTTCAAAAATCAAAAACAAAAAGAACATAAATGGTATACTGCCTTGTAAGAATTTTATAAATTCACTGGAGTGTGATCATATTTCAAACTTTTTATGAGATCTTAAGCATTTCCCCAGCACCCTTTTGTAAAATTTTGAAAAATTGTAAACCTTTTTTATTTGCTAAAGCAAATCTATGTATTGATTATTAGGCTTTTATTAGGACGTAGCACTTTTAGAATTTTTGAAAATTTTTGAAGCTTGATCGTCATGTAAATATTTTATGGAAACATTAATAATACATCAGGACTATCCACAAAAAATTTTAAAATTTTCTAACGTGGTTTGGACCATTTTTCATTTTGTTCAAATTTGTTGGTAAGGCTTTTAATAGGACGGTAGCACTTTCTGAATTTTAAAAATTCATAATATTTGATCATCAGCTAAAAGTTTAATGGGAATATTAGTGATATATCAGTACTATGCACAAAAAATTTCAAAATGTTCTAACTTCATCTGTTCCATTTTTCATTCGGTTCAATTTTACCGATCAGTGTTTTATCAGCACAATTTCAAAACATTTTGACATCGTTTAAGCTATTTTTCGCTCGGTATGAATTCACCGAAATCTCGCCGAGATTTCGAGAATTTCACCCAAAATTTTGTTTTTCCCGATAAAACCAGATTTGAATTTTTGTTGTTGAATTTTATCCGAGATTCATCCAAAATTTCAAAATCTCGGTGAGATTTCGGATTTCGGTCATAGCGACATTTCATCCGAAATTTGAATCATTTTGTCCAACTAAGATCTACGTGACGTAAGCATGGCACCTCTCCCGCTCACCGTGCAGTCAAAAAAAGAATCTTGGAACTCACCGCACGCCTCCACCATGGCATCTTCCACTTCTGAGTTCTGTCCCTCGCTGCCTTTCACATGCGGCCGCGGCCGACGGCCGTCCGGGCAGCTTGCCGGGCCTGGTGTTTCGTCCCCGGTGATCTGACATCTGAGGGCCCGTATTTAACAGCGCGGCGGCAACAAAACACTTATTTACAAAGCACTCATCCTGCAGCCCGTATTGGAGATTGTTGCGAAGCAGCACACACCGGAGAGCGGCAGGATGTTTAGTCCCACACCGGTTGCTCTTGACGAGTCGAGCGCAGCCGCCGCGCTTCTTATACGCCAGTAGCGGCTGCTGTTGGACTCAAGCAGCTGCGTGGTGAGCACAGCGCGAACTATTCTTTCGCCTTTTACTAAAGAATACCGTGTGTTCGCTGCAACAAGCAGCATACTCTTATTTTTGGAGGGCGTTCTCTCGTTCGGGAGGCATCTAACAGATCAAGCTTCCAAAAATTTTCTACGCTCAGCGAGGTGAGTATACAGCAAAAAAAAAAAAAAAGAACTGATGGCTTTCTATCTTTCATTGAAAAGAGAAGTTCAGACACAAAACGGGATATAACTCAACTACGGGAAACAACCAGGAAACGTGCGATCCTCCTTTTTGATCAGCACCATGGCTCGTTGGACGTCAGGTTTGGCTCTGTTAAAATGCAGTCGTTTGTCTGCTTCTCAACTGACCACATGGTGAGAACTAGGGGTGAAAACGGGTCGGATACAGGTGGGTAGTAGGTTATCTCATATCCTACCCTAATATTTTTTCTCGGATACGGACAGTATGCGGGTAATGAAAATACAGGACGGATACGGGTACGAATACGGATATTTACGGAACGGGTAAACAACAGGTACCGGGTATTAACGAGTCGGTAAAAAACAAGTATCGGATATTTTGTCGGATAGTACGCGAAATAGGTAGAATGAGAACATGTGATGAAACATATAGTTCAATAATCACGTAGTTTAACATATAGTAGTCCAAGTAAAACATAATCCAACATAGAGTTCAACAAAACGCATAGAGTCCAATTAATACACAACCCAACAATAACAGAGTCCAACAAAGACGCATAGAGTCCAACACATAGATTAAAAATTACACATATAGTCCAACACATATTGACAAATAGAGTTTACTTAACATAAATGAACACACAAAACAAGGATCATCATGCATGCATCAAGATATCAAGTCTCTTTTTGAGTTCTACTCTTGATAATCGGGTACCTAAAAATACAAAAAAGATCGGGTACCCGTACTCGTCCCGTTTTATCTCGGGTAGTACCGGATATTGCTCATCCCGTATCCTACCCGTACCCGCATGCATCTGATCGGGTACGGGTATGGATACTACCCGTTTATTTTCGGTACGGGTACTACCCGTCTGTTTTGAATAGTTTTTCCTTCAAATACGGATACGGGTCGGGAATTATCCGACCCGTTTTCATCCCTAGTGAGAACTAGGAAGGATGATAGAACCTATGCATGGGTAAACATAGATTCTTACGTTGTTCTTGGTGTGTGGATTCGTGGAAGAGGCAGGGGCATAGCTAGTAGTTGGCATAGTTATATCACAGCACAACCAATGCTTTAGCCCATCGTGTATTCTTTAGGCTACGTATTCTTTAGGCCACGTCTACTGATTCGTTCAATACTTTAATTGTTCTTTGTTGTTGAGCAGCGCCTCTGTGTATGTGCTTGTGCGTCAGACAATTGGATTTGGATCATGCCTTGTGCTTGTGCGGCAAAAAATTGAATTTGGATTTTGGATCATGACAGGCCGCAGGGCATTTTATGCTTATGCGGTTGTATTTTCTTTCTTAGTTGGACCAACCTTGCCTAAAATTTTGGCTACGCCACTGGGAAGTGGGAAGAGGTTTGATATTTTTGTTCCCTGCTGGGTAACTCCGATATCACCATGCATGTAGCGCAATGTTACACGGGGTGCTAGTACTGATGGCAACATATCTAGTGAAAACCTCTCTTACTATGAAAATATTGTGAAATCCACATGTACAAGTTTTTAAAAATTCTCAAAAAATTATCATATGTAGGGAAGGTGAGCTTCTACAAATATGAAAAATTTGAAAACCAAATTCAATTATATTTGAAAGATATGAAAGCATTGGACATCATTTGTTATATTTCAAAAATTAAAAACAGAAAGAACATAAATAGTACAGTGCCTTGTAAGAATTTTATAAATTCACCGGAGTGTGATTATAATTCAAAATTTTTATGAGATCTTAACCATTTTCTTAGCACCCTTTTGTAATATTTTTAAAAATTCTAAACCTTTTTTATTGCTAAAGCAAATCTATGTATTGATCATTAGGTTTTTTCAGGACATAGCACTGTCAGAATTGTTGAAAATTTTTTAAGCTTGATCATCATCTAAATATTTTATGAAAACATTAATGATACATCAGGACCATCCACAAAAACTTTCAAAATTTTCTAACGTGGTTTGGACCATTTTTCATTTTGTTCAAATTTGCCGATAAAACTTTTAATAGGACAATAGCACTTACTGAATTTTTGCAAATTCATGATATTTGATCATCAGCTAAAACTTTTATGGTAATATTAGTGATATGTCATATCTATGCAGAAAAAATTTCAAAAATTTCTAACCTCATATGTTTTATTTTTCATTTGGTTCAGTTTTGTCGGTTAGCGGTTTATTAGCACAATTTCAAAAAATTTTGACTTCGATTGAGCTATTTTCGCTCAATGCAAATTCACCGAAATGTCGCTGAGATTTCGAGAATTTCATCCGAAATTTTGTTTTCCCCAGTAAAACTGGATTTGAATTTTTGTTTTTGAATATTGTCTGAGATTCATCTAAAATTTCAAGATCTCGGTGAGATTTCAGATTTTGGTCATCAGCGACATTTCATCCAGAAACGAAATTTGAATACTTTGCTGCAACTACGGTCTACGTGACGTAAGCATGGCACCTCTCCCTCTCACCGAGCAGTCAAAAGAATCTTGGAACTCACCGCACGCCTCCACACCATGGCATCTTCCACTCCTTACTTTCTGAGTTCTGGCTTTCACATGCGGTGCACAAGCGCGTGCAACGCGCCGGCACCCCGTGGCCGACGGCCGTCCGGGCAGCTTGCCGGCCTTGGTGTTTCGTCCCCGGTGGTCTGAGGGCCCGTATTAACAGGGCGGCAGCAACACAACACCTTGACAAAGCACTGCATCCTGCAGCCCACATTGGAGATCGTTGCGAAGCAGCACACACCGGAGCGGCAGGATGTTAGTCCCACACCGCTTGCTGTCGACGAGGTGAGCTCAGCCGCCGCGCTTCTTATACGCCAGTAGCAGCTGCAGTTGAACTCAAGCAGCTGCGCGGTGAGCACAGCGCGAACTATTCTTTCGCCTTTTACTAAAGAATACCGTGTGCTCGCTGCAACAAGCAGCATACTCTTATTTTTGGAGGGTGTTCTCTCGTTCGGGAGGCACCTAACAGATCAAGCTTCCAAAAATTTTCTCCACTTTGCGAGGTGAGTACTAAGGCAAAAAAAAAAAAAAAAATTGATGGCTTTCTATCTTTCCATGAAAAGAGAAGTACAGACACAAAACGGATAGCTCTCAACTACGTGCGCTCCTCCTTGTTGATTAGCACCATAGATCCATAGCTCGTTGGCCGTCAGGTTTGGCTCTGTTAAAATGCAGTCGTTTCTCTGCTTCCGAACTGACCACATGGTGAGAACTAGGAAGGATGATCGAACCTACTCCCTTCCTCTGTTGATGGTATGCATGCTCAAACGATGCCAACGAGCTATGGTGTTAATTTGCGGCGGCATAAAGATGTTGTGCCAGGCCAGGTAAACAATAGATTCTTTCGTTGTTCTTGGTGTGTGGATTCGTGCATGGAAGAGGTTCGATATTTTTCTTCCTTGCTGGGTAACTCCGATATCACCATGCATGTAGCACAGTGTCACACGGGGTGCTGGTACCTGGAAGTGCATGCGACGAATTATCCCTCAAGATTTTTTTATCTCAAGTAGTGCCGTCACCTCTTTGTTTGCAAATGTCCTCGCTTTGGGCATAAGTCAAAACGAGTGAAAATTGAAGGCATGGTACTACAATACTAGCTATCTATAGTAAAAATGACACCTTTGCATACAAATCAAGTTAATTTTGACCAACGATGTGTAGAATATGCAGTCTGGAGATATGAAAAATTATATGACTAGCTTTGTCGTAATAATATTTTCATAACACTACACTTTATAATGTTTCAGATCTGTCATAATAGAATTTAAAAGTAAAGTGAATAGCTGTCAAAGCGGCATCTTATTGACTTTAAAAGTGAAGTTATATGTTTGAATCATCTATACTATAATAGGCATTCTACAATTTTCGGTTATGTACAAACTCAACGCAAAATGGCACGTTGCTGTAGAAAAGAAGATAAAAGCTACTCCTATCCATCTGTATTTCCTTTTTATTTTCATTTCTCACTGCGCCGGGCACACTCGACCTAAAAAATTTTTACGGAAGGTTGAGCCGTTGTAATCCCAGAACCTACGATTTTTTCGTGGTGATTTGATTTGTGAAGACCAATGAAGTCCAGACCGCCCTGTAGGACTGGGCAACAATGCTGACTGGCCGGCGGCATGGCCCGCGCCCGGTGCCACGGCCGACAGCGGCTGCAGACGCCACTCTCGTGGGCCATTGGTTGCCGGCGGCCAGTTGTGGTTTCCCGCGCGCGGACGCTGCCGCGTGCGCCCGTCGTGGCCTCGGCCTCGTTCGTGCGAGGCGCCTCGCCGTCTCCCGCGCGCGAAGTGGGCTCGAAATCGTTGGGTTTCGGTGGCAACGCTGCATCACGATTACGCTCGCCGGCCGGCCGGCCGATGGTTGCTTACACGCTTATTTCCCCGGGGGAAGGGGCTGTTTGACATTTTGCCGGTGGTTATCAATGCTTAGTATTACTTAAATTTTGACGGCGTTGATCAAATTTAATAAGTATTTAGTTTGCTATCCAACTTTACCAAGATTTTCCTCTCCTTTAGATTTCTAGTTTATTTTCGAACTAATTTTCAGCTAAAACATTAGTAACTAATTTAATGAGTATCAAAATTTGATAATATCAAAACTTGTGATATGATTTGGTGAGTCAAATTTGTCATTGAGTTAAATAGCCGCTAAGTCCATGTCACATCGACCGTGCACGCCCACCAGCGGTAAGTACATACGCTTCACATCATCACCTCTCTATCCGAAGTCCACGTCGCCGTCGCGCCTTTTGGCTTTCGATCGAGGCGTCATCGTCGCTCGAACTTGGCAAGTCAAAGTTCTGGACGGACGACGACATGGAAGGAAGAAGAAAGCGTCGTGTGCAGCCCGTCGAAATTTAGGTGTACATATTTTTCGAGATTTTTGCTTTGATGAACACGGGCGTCGCGTTCGATGCCTCAACCCTGACTTTTATGTAGGATTGTCTTGTTTATCCTCTTTACCCTAAAAAAAAGGTGCTTCTATCTTTCTAAGCTCTACTCGAAGGTTAAAAAGAAAAACTTGAAATTTTAAAATATGTACATTAAGGTTATGTTTTGATACAGCTCCAACTCTACCAGATTCGTAGAGCTGTGAGTATATTAAGAGTATTTAGGTGGATCATCTTATTTACATTTTAGGCTAAAAATATAAATTTAATTTATTTTATTTTAGTCTATAAATTTTAAATCTAAAGTGAAACTGAGCTCTATAGCTCTTCCAAATATGTTCTAAGAATCTTGACTTCTTACGAACGGCCCGGCAAGATCTTTTTTTTCCCCTTTTAGAAAAGAACACAGCTAGTCCCCCCTCCCCCCACCCCACCAACCTACTCGTTATCAGACTATTCAGCTGTCATGCATATTTCGTAAGCAAGTAGGAAAAGCATTTTCGATCACATACATGGTGTGGCAGTATTGTCAACGTATTCGTGCCCTTTGCTCTAAAAAGAAGCGGTTGGCTTTCGTTGATACCGATTTCTGTGGACTTGCTTGACTTTCCCTTTCGGTATACCGATTGCCAACCGAAGAATATTAACCATTACCATTACAAAGTATATATATGTGCAACAAAACCAGGCCACAGATCGACTTCGTTCCGGTGTCCCATCAACCAGAAGCACGTATATGATGATATCCAGATTGTACCATATATCACATAAGAAAAGCAAACATGTACACTAAAAAGGCAATAAGTGTACGTCGACTTCTTCTCAATCCATGGAACTGCTTCAATTCTTATATCTCACTCCAAGGACTCATTTTCTTTCCTTGATACCATCGGTACGACTGGGATATCGACGTATAATTGTAGGTACAGCTTAGCTGTTGAGAATGATGGCTATATCAATATGTAACGGTGAAGTGTGAAAAGGGAAGCGAGCTCTCGTATGCACGAGAAACTGTCAATCGGGTTTTTGGAAAGCGTCATATCACGTGACTGTTTATCTTCATTTTTTTATTGTCACGTTGCTCCTACGCAGCTTCTTGTTCTTCACCAAGCCGTTGTAAGTGTCCTAAATTGACTAGTTGTTGATCAAAGCATCTTTCTCTTAATGATTAAATTTATTAAGAATGAATGCTGCTATGATAGTATATATTATTTACATCTCTGTATTACTTGAGCTATCTAGTATGTGTAAACTTGCTTTTTTTACTAGTATGTTATATATTCATAAACGCAATATTTAATTTTATGTTTTTATTGTCACTACTATAGAAAAGCCTATATAAGATGCCTCATCACAGACGGTTTAAAAAACCATCTGTGTTAAAACTAGTTCAGACGGTTTTGCTAGCATGACCCTCAAAGTTACAGGATATGCTAAGAGCTGTCTGTGATAAGCTAATATTATAAACGGTTTGTATCACGAACCGTTTGTGGTAGCAGCTTATGAAAGATGGTTTTGTAATCAAACCGTATGTGAAAACACTTATTATCTATATCGTTCTAGGGCTTGTGCCCGCTGCACTCCTCACCCAAATGAAATCTTTCATTGTCCATCGTCTCCTTCCTAAGCCCTCAAGCCCGTCACCGACTCCTCCTCGAGCCCGTCGCACGCCTCCTCCTTGAGCATGTCACCGCCTCCTTCCCCCGAGCCTGTCGCCTCCTCCTCCTAGAGCCCTAAGGTCTCCCCTAGCCTTCGGTCATATGGTTTGGACTTTGGACATTATTCCTCCTCCCAGAGCCCTAAGGTCTCCCCAGCCTTTGGTCATATGATTTTGGCATTATTCATCATTTATTCTTTGAGTGTATTGTTTCTAAGATTGTTTGGGCTTCTAGTTCTAAAATGTTTCATAATGATATTATTTCTGATGTTGAATCTATAGCAAGATGTTGGTTGAGTAACATTAAAACCTTAATTCTAAATATGGTTTTATTGCTTCAACGCGAAATATTAGGAAAGAGAGGTATAACATTTGGTTCTAGAAATCTAGAAATCTAGGTAGACAGGAATGCTTGTAGGAATATTAGGAAACAGAGATGTAACATTTGGTTCTAGTAACCTTGTTGATGTAGATGGTTAGAATTTGTTTCTATATGAAGATTCATGGATTTGTTAGGAAAATATAGGGGTGGACTTTTAATATCCTTAATACCGATGTCACGTTCCACACATTAACTATTTTGCTTCCGATTGGTCATTTTTTTTTGAGACAATTGGTAGGAGCTCTACCATTGCATTATAGGAGGAAAGAAAATTAAAGTAATACAACTAAGATATTTCCAAAGAAAACATCTATGAACAAAAGGAAAAGGTTGCTTTTAAGTTACACTCTACTTTAGAAATGCTACCTTTACAATAACATTGAATAAACTGAGGTTTAGTTTTCTCATTGATACAAAAATAAATACTTGTAATGATGATTCAAAAATATATAGATGTTTAATTTCTTATTGAGAGAGAGAGTAATTTGGATGCTCATATGAAATTATTCAATTTACAAATAGTAATCCAATTATAGAAAGCATCCCAAAAAATTAGAGGCAATGATAGAAGCAAATAAAACCATGGCCATTGCTACATCTATCGTGATTCATCATATATTTATTTATGTCCTAGTGACTGCAAATTGCACACAAAAAATAGAGCCTACAATCAAGATATACAACATGGAAAAACTGTTGGATGCTAAATAAAAACTTGAGATGGAGATAAAACAACTGAAGGAAAATTCTGATGTAATAGAGTAGAACAGAAATAAAGAAGATTATGAGTTAATAAAAAAGATTTATGAAATGAAATAAAAACAAAAAGATATAGATGACAAATCGAAAGATATTGAATCTCTTAAAAGGTACTCATCATTAAGGAGCACCGGGCTTGCAGAGCTAGAAGAAGCCAAAGCTAAGCTTGTAGAGGTAATATAAAATTTTCTAATATTTAATTTGACGTGGTTACTAAAAATATTCCAAGACATCCTTTTCACAATAACATAATCGCTTTTGCAGAGATTAAAAGATATGACTGAAAGTCAATCATTTATTGGTTTCATACAAATAGGCTATGTGTCGGAGTTGTGGAACTTCAGAGAGAATCGAAAAGTCTATATTGTAGAAACTATGAGTCTATGACACATATGATGGTAGACATGGAAAAACCCTAAGGTCTCCTTATCTATGAAATAATGTTGTTTCTCAATATATGGTTGTTGATCTTTGTGGTATCATATCTTCATAATGTATTGTCACTTGAAATTATACTTAATATTTGCTCATATTGTATCCAATTACTGAATAGTGTTTTACTTGTTGAAACCAAAATGTTGGCATAGGAATATTCTACTCCACAAGAGATGGATAGAAAATTTTCATGAATTGAAAACTTCAATCCAAAAGTTCCTCTCTTGGTAGAACTTTCATGATTAGTATTTGTTATTGGAATTTTTTTCCTCAGATATTTCTGCAATGACATTTACAAAATACAACCAGTTGTAGATTTTGTAATTAAATATCTAAACATTCAAGATGCTTGGAGGCACAGTATGTCTGATAAGGAAAATCTTAAAATATGAACATTTGTAATATTTTTATCTTCTTTTTATTCTAATATTGATGGATTTTAAGGTAAAATCTAATTTCATCCTGAAAGTTGTCATGTTTTGATTTATCTTCCACTTCATTCTCATCCCGAATGAGAATACCATAGAGGCAACCTATTTTCACTCTAGTCTTGTGCAGGAATAGGATCATTATGATGGACAGTTCATCAAATATGGAGTCCAATGATCCTGTTCCAAGACCAGAGTGAAAATAGGTTGTTTGTGGTATTCTTATTCGAGGATGAGGATAAACTATAAGATAAATCATGACAACTTTCAAGATGAACTGTGAATGGAGTTGAATTTTGCCTTAGAATCCATCAACATCAGAATAAGAAAGGAGATGAAAGTGCCGCAAAGGTTTTGTATTTTAAGATGATTCTGATCATACAAGCTGTACCTCTAAGCATCTCGGATGTTTAGATATTTATTTATAAAATCTATAACTAGTTGTGCCTTGTAAATATCATTGTAGGAATATCTAAAGAGTAGAAAATTTTTAACAATAAATACTAATCATGAAAGGTTTTTCAAGAGAGGAGGACAAAATTTTGGATCACAGACGGTTATTTCCGAAAAATCGGTTTTTCGGTTTCGGTTTCAGTTCGATTTGTATTTTGATTTGTTCGGTGCCATGATTCGGTTCGGTTTTTGAATGTTGAAAACCGAACTCACGACAAAAACCAAGTGTTGGCTCGCCTCGGTGGCTCTCGGTTTGATCCATTCGGCCATTCCCCATTTTATCGTGCAGACTCCCAAGAAGTGGCGCTCCAGCCCTCCTCGCCTCGAGTCGACAAGCTCGTCTCCTTCCCTCTCCGAGCTCCCAAAGACTTTTTCGCCTCCCTACCTCGCCGCCGCCTCCTCCCTCTTATGGCCCCGCCTCCTCCCTCGTCTCTCTCTCGCACTTGTATCCTGTGCCAGCGCCTAAATCTCCGCCTTCCTCCTCATCCCTCTCCGCTCCGGGCTCTCCGTGTAGCGGCTATCTCGTCTCCCACTCATGAGGCCATGCCGGCTCTCATCGCCCGTAGCCTTCCTCCTCTCGGCCTCGCCTGGCGGTGTTGCTTCGTGTGTCGTTTTACTAAGAACGCAGAATCTGAGCGGGAGAGTGGAAAGAGGGGTGATGGATTTGGATTGAGAATAGTGGAGTGAGAGGAAGAGACAAGCAGAGTGAGAAGAAGGATCAAATGAAAGGATGAGGTGGAGTTGCTTTCAAATCAGATCGCGATCTGGTTCAGATTAGAAGGGCACCAGCTATACAGTTACTGTTCGCCACTACAGGCCAAAAGCGTGGTTGATTAAATCGGCCAAACCTAATTTAAATGGCCTTAAAGAAGCCGAATATGAAAATATGTTTATAAAATCGTCGGCCAAATGAAGCCGTCGAAAATGTCGGTATAAGTTCGTCAGCCACAAGTTAGCCATTGAAAATACGTTTGCAATTTCGTTATCCAGAAAAGCCTTCAAAAAAGCCGGTTAATTTCGTCGGTATTAAAAGAAGTCGTCGAAAATAGACGATTAAGTTAAATCGTCACTGCTAAGCCGTTGAAATATGAATTTAATTTAAATCGGCTTGATTTAAGCCGTCGAAATAGCTAGCTAATTTAAATCGGCTAGTTTATAGGCCGTCGAAAATAAGTTTTAATTTAAATAAAGCCAATTAAGCCGTTGAAATCTGAAATAAATTCGTCGGCTTACCCCGAGGCCGTCGAATATATTAAGTAAATTCGTTGGTTTGAGGGAGGCCGTCGAATCGACATAAATTAAATCGGCCCAAGTGAGTCAGTCGAAAATCATTGGAGACCTAAAACCCGTGTGCCACCAAAAACCCTCACTCAAAGACATCTCCGCCCCGCGCGCCGCGCGCCGCGCTTGCGCCGCCCGCCCTCCACCGCCCATTGCGCATCGCGCCGCCGCGCCGCCGCCAGCATGCCGCTACCGTCGCCAGCGTCTTTGCCCAGGTTCGCGCCCGCAGGTATCATCCAAGTATTCTGGGCTGTCATCTGATTACTGATCGCATTGGCATGGCATGACACCACATGAACCTGAGAATAAGCAAATAAACTGGCTTAAAATATAGACCAGGGTAGTTCAGCACTAATTGAGAATATTAAATATATCATGGACATTGTATCATATTTGCCATAGTATGCTTGTGTAATAACAATCTCTTGTTATGATAGCGGCACCCTATAATAGACTATAGTTGCTCACGTTATTAAATCATGTAGAGTATCCAAATGACTGCAGAGAGGAGGTGCTATGGCAATAGGCACAGACAGTGTTCGTCCGGTTCATGCAATCACTCGGGTTCTGATTTGATCATCTGCAGGTTTTAGGTTATGGTTCTATAAGAAGCAATCTCATGTCTAGACTTAGTCTTGTGTTGCTGAGATATTTATGTACCAAGCACAAGCAATCATTAGGCTTGGGATCCTGATGCATTACATTTCTAATTATGTCTGCATTGCTAAAGCTGTCAGTTTTTATTCAACGCATAACCATCTCTATCAATCATGTTGTACATTTTCTGGTACAAGTCACCTATCCTATACGTCACCCTTTTGGGAGCGACATGGCTCACAGTAGATTGTGAATTGTGTCGCTCTGGAATTGTCCACGCATTTGGACAGCCTTGGAATGGACAACTACGCATGGTTTGTATGACATGTCGTAGAATCCCAATGAAGTTTCGACAGCGTAATCTTGTTGTTCTCCGATGCACAGCAACGGGACGTGCACTCGGGGAACAGCGAGGTTATGCTGCCGAAATTTCGTCGGGATTCTACGACACGTCATAGAAACCATCGTAGTATCCATTCCTGGGTGAGTTTAGAACCTATCATTGCCTAGAATTCCTTATAGTATTTATGTAACCCACTTGCACCATCATCCATGTAGTGTTAGCAGCATCAAAATGGCGATTTAAGAAGACGGATGTACGATGGATGGAAAAACACGGGATGCACACACAGAGTGGATGGTGAACACACGAGGCTTTGTGGATTTTGTTTTCTTCCTCTCCTTACGGTGGGTTGGGGAAGTGCCTGTCGTAGGTGTCGAATTTTAATTGGCAATACAAAAGCAGATATGGGCGTCACCTTTGCAAATGGGGTTTCATGCGGATTATCTAACTGGTATGAGCATGGTGAGCCACATTCTAGGGAAACATCAATCCGAAAAGAGTGTGAGCTAACCGATGATCCTATTGATGCATTGGATGATATGATGCATGATTTTGTTCAGCAGCTTTGAGGATGTGCCCGACCAGAGGTAGATAGATTCTTTAGTCTTCGAAAGCTTCAAGATCCTTTGCATGAGTCCTGGCGTGATACTGACTTGCATCTGTGACACGATTGATGGCTATAAGGTCAAGTACAACTTCTCGTGGACTGTTTCAATGATCTAGTTGATTTGATATCTGATATTTTACCAAAACCTCACAAGTTGCCGAAAGATTTCTATTACTCAAAGAAACTGCTAGCTGGCCTAGTGATGCCATATCAGAAGATTGATGTGTGTGTGAACAATTGTATTTTGTTCTGGAAGGAGCACGAGAAGTTGGATCGTTGTCCATGCTGCAAGAAATCTAGATATGCAGAAGTAGTCAACAAAGATGGGATTATGCAGAAAACAAGCGTTCCCCTGAAGCTGCTATGATATCTGCCTCTCACAGCACGGCTCCAACAGTCGTACCTCTCTAAGACGATTGCGAAGCATATGAAGTGGCACAAGGAAGACATCCGTACAAATGAGGGGTACATGGGCCATCCATCTGACGGTGAGGCTTGGAAGGCACTGAATCGGTATGACCAAGATTTTGCTAGCGATCCTCGGAATGTACGTATTGGATTGGCGACTGATGGTTCACCCCTTTCAACACAAATGCGGCGACATATTCATGTTGGCCCGTTTTTGCAATTCCATATAATCTTCCACCCTCTTTGTGCATGAAAGATCAGTATGTGTTCCTGACTATTATCATACGGGGCCCGATCATCTGGAAAGCACTTAGACATGTTTATGCAGCCGTTGATCGATGAGCTAAAAGAGCGTGGATCGGTGTCGGGACATATGACAATAGTAGAAAGGAGTATTTCAACATGCGTGCAGCATTCCTTTGGTCTATCCATGATTTTCCTGCATATGGCATGTTCTCGGGATGAAGCACACATGGTCGGTTATGTTGTCCAATATGCATGGATGACACTGATGCATTTCGCCTAAAGAACGGAGGTAAATTCTGCTTCTTCGATTGTCATCGACGCTTCACACCATCCAATCACCTATTTAGGACCCAACGAAATGCATTTCGTAAAGATACGACTATTAGTAAAGGTCCACTAAAGCGTTTGACCGGATCAGAGATTGTTGCTTGGCATGATCGGTTAGAAGCCACAGAGAATGGTTACGAATGGTTCAAAGGGGAACATAATTGAACTCACATATCTTCCATCTGGAGTCTTCCTTATGTTAAATGTCTAATCTTATGGCACAATATCGACGTGATGCATCAAGAACGGAATGTTGCTGAAAGTATCATCAGCACCGTTTTTGACTTTAAGGACAAAACAAAAGATAATATGAAAGCTCGTAGAGATATGGCTGATATATGTGACCGGCCTACCCTTGAGGTCAGAACCAATTAAGCCGGACGTATGGGTAAGCCACATGCTCTATACTGTCTAAAGCCTTCAGAAAAAAGGGAGGTGCTTGCATGGCTCAAGAATCTTAAATTTCCCGATGGTTACAATGTTGGCTGATGAAAATAACAATGTTGGTGATTTAAATTATTGCAAAATTATTTTTTTCACCGGCCGGTTTAAAATAAGTCGAGCATTAATTTAAATCGACCGCCGATAAAAAAATAGATATGCCACGTCAGCACCGGGCGCGGTTTCGGTGCATCGACTAGTAATTTAAATGACCCGTAAACCGTCGAAAATAATTTTATTTTAAATCGATGTCGAGCGAAATTAACTGTATTTTCATCATTTTTGTGCCGTCGGTTAAAAGCCGATGAAAATACCAGGCCAAAAGAAAAACAATCGTAGCTTTGGCTTTAGCAGAACGACCTGACCTTAATTAATTCCTATATACGAAAATTCGATTCTGTCGTTGCTCTTCTTTGAGACTTGGGGCTATTTGGTTGTTTGGTTCTACGCGATCAGACTCATAGGAGCTAAAAACCAGTGTTTGGTTGCTCGTTGTATCACGTGAGTCTGCATCCACGCATGCAAGATGGCTGTTTGGTTGTCTGCGCGCGGTGCGGATGCTAAGCCAGCACGATACACAAAGCATTCGCAGCCAGGCTCATGGGATACGAGCTCCATGACTGTTTCCCTAGAGCCAGATTGGGGCGGTGCAGACTCCCACGACCAGGCTCGTACGAAACGGCAACCAAACACAGGAATAAGTTGAGGAAGGCCGGTGCTTCGGTGCCCACGTACAAATTCTAACAAATCGACTTTTCTGATTTGCAACCATCCATACTCTTCTGTTAATAATGTTGTTTTAGTTTCTGGAAAACAAATGACCGGCACAATGATCGATCATACATGTGCTTACAATTATTCTGAAAAGAGAACGTATTGTATGTTCGATCGGTCCTGCAGTACTAGTATACGGTATACGTACTTACTACTACTATTATGTGATGGATACACACTAGCGATTGTTTGCAGTATTATTATGGGACGGTAGTTGCATTGCAGTACCACTGCTCACATAACGCGGGGTACACACAACAAACGACATAAATGGCGATCAAGGACAATTATTAGTTGCAAATAATGTTGGCTCCGGGAACAATCAAGATCGACTTTACTCCTATATGTTTTTTTTCTTATGTGCTCTACATGGATGTGTTTCCACAGGTTGAAAATTTACCGACACAGTTTATCAGGCTCCTAAAAAAGGCTCATGGAGTGATGACCTACACGTGCCTTCAGATATTACTACTTGGGGTAAATATCAGGTGGAAATCATGCGTAAAAAGATTTCTAAAATTCCTCCCAAAAAGGATTTAAAAATTCTTTAAAAAAATTAGATACAGAAGACGATGTATTCTATAGCCATGTAAATTTCAAGATCAAACCAATCATGTTTTGGATACGAAAAAGACAAAATCAGCATGAAAAAAAGGCAAATTAAATCACCATTCATGTCCTTTTCATGTCTTCCAAATGTGATTGAGTTTCACATTAGAATTTTACACGAGTATATCAAACCACCCTTCCTAGCTAGATCTATAAATTTTTGAAGAATTTTTGAAAACCTCTACGTGTGGTTTCACGATGTTTGCACTCAATTTGGATCTTTCATGCACCTAATATTTGCCCTTAAGACTTTGCCCTCACAGCTTTAGTAGCATTTAATCCATCAGTTTGAATGGAGTGGTGGTCATGATGATGATACGATATGATGAGCTAATCAGTGATTGTTATCCTTCGTTTCTCCCCCATTTGGGGGTTACGTGGCCAGGGGCGCATACTGCATACTGATTTTTACTGGTGACCTACGCTTTCGCTGGTCACCTTCAACCCGTAAACTCCCTTCGGGAGGAAAATTCGCCTGTTCGCTCAATTATAGCTTGTCCTATTCGGTCGAGATATCCATGTAAGTAGTGGCAGATCTAGTATGAGAACAAAGATGTACATATGTACACATAAAAATTTTGACAGAAAACTCAATATCTAATAAGTATATTATATGTATATTAGTTATATGTATATGCTAATAAATAGGTTCAAAAATACGAATTTCAACCTCGAAGTCCATTTTATTCCGTCCTATCACTCTCTTCTAATCTTCTCTGCACAGCCTAATCGCATAAGATGCAGTATTCCTCCATTTCTCAAACCCAACACCAACTCCCTCTGCATTTCACACACCTCACGCTCTTTCGCTCTCTATGTGGTGGTGGCGCAGTCGGCAAGCAACAACTCGGCAATGACGGACGAGGGCCACAGTGGTAGGTGCAAGACGGTAGGGAGCAAGGCAACAGAGGAGTGCCGACTAGCCACCGACACCGTAAACGAGTAGAGGCTATAGGGTAGACAATGGCACAAGGAGCGAAGTACGGCAGGGTAGCTCTGACCCCTACGGCTGTAGCGAGCACGAACTCGGGAATTGAGGGTGTGACACCACTAACGACCGACGGGTCAGGCAGCAGTGTCCTGTGCGGCAGGGAATAGCACACGGCGTGTTGCAGGGCAGCCCTATGGATATGGTGAGCATGAGTCGGGGATGGAAGGTGCGACGCCAATGGCGATCGAAGGGTCAGAGCGGTGATATCCCGGGGTAGGAAGCGGTGTTAAAACAACAGCAACAGATTGAACATTTGGTATCAGTAATCACAGGTGAATTTCATTTTTGATTCACTAATCTAAAATTTCCAATTCGCAAATCTATCAATGTTATATTGATTTGTAACGGTGAATTGTGATTTTTGAAATGTAGCATGTAGAGCATTCAGAAAATAAAGAGGAAGCATATAGATTTTAAATCTCTAAATATTTTAGGTGTTGCCTCTAGTAAGAACAATCTGTACTTTGTATTTTTGTTATTGTGAATCTTTATATTTTACATCGAATAATATTTTTTTAACTTCAACAACCTATTCTAAAAATCACGGATATATATATATATATATATATATATATATATATAGGAAGCCTTTTTAGATACTTTGGAGTACATACTCCCACCTCTAATATACCATTTAAATGAATGCTTTATACTCCTTTATCACTTTTGGTATACTCTAATAATAATTCTAAGATACTCCAATGCAACATGGTTGAAAAAATTTCATCGTAATTCTTTATTTTTTACTACATACCCTTTTCTATATGTAAAGGAATATATAAACAAATATTGCTATAAAGGGTGGATTTTAATGAAATTTTTCGTGGAACTCACTTTAGAGTATCTTATAATTAGTATTAGAGTATACTAAAAAAGATAAAGAGGTATAACAACATCATTTAAATGGTATATCAAGATGGGAGTACGTACACCCAGGAGTATGGAACTATTTTCCTATATATATATATATAGGAAAATAGTTCCATACTCTAGTGTATGTACTCCCACCTCTAATATACCGTTTAAATGATGTTGTTATACCCTTTATCCTTTTGAGTATACTCTAATACTCATTATAAGATACTCCAAAGTGAGTTCCATGGAAAATTTCATTAAAATCCACCCTTTATAGCATAATTTGTTTACATATTCCTTATACATATAGAAAAGGGTATGTAGCAAAAAAAAAAGGTCTAATGAAATTTTTTTAATCATTTTGTATTGGAGTATCTTAGAATAATTATTGGAGTATACTGAAAATGATAAAAGAGTATAAAGCGTTTATTTAAGTGGTATATTAGATGTGGGAGTATGTACTCTCGGGAGTACGGAAAATGCTTCCTATATATATATATATATAGAGAGAGAGAGAGAGAGCACTGGGCGGCTTAAGATATGCTGATGCAAATGAAGTCGTAGCGGTTTGAATACGAGAGTTTATGAAAGATATCTTTCTCTTGTTTTTTTTTCTTCTTTTTTTTTGAGAGGGAGTTCATGAAAGATATCGATCAGATATTCACAAATATTTTGTAAAACGAAGCTTTAAATACATGTAATTAATTTTTCCGGATACAATGAACATGCTTATACTTCGCGTGCTTGGTTTGGATTGAGAAAATCATATGCCACTAGAATTTGAAGAAAATCAAAGGACGTGTCACTGATACGTGGGGTCGGGACCTATGTATCAGTGACAATAAATGATATATAAGTGATGAGGTTAATTTTTAGTAGCATATAAGGAATTGTTCATAGAAGGAACATGCACGACAAGATGGACTTCTTACACATGATGAAATGCTGGATAAGAAAATCGAACCTATTTGAAGTGTACGAATAAATGTGTTCAATTGAGTACGTACGTAGACTTCTGCTTCACAAGTGCCAACAGCGCAGGCAGTATATACCATTGACCAAAACAAATAATCCCAAAGTGATCATGCATCACGTATATCTCATGCCATGAATGGGTTTGAAAAATAATGCAGATACAAAATTAAAGGGTATCAGTATGTCGTGGACTGTTGCTGGCCACATTTACACCAGGGTTCTTGTCAATAATAATCTTCGACACCAAGATCTTGCTACTTCATTGAATCTCACGGAAAGAAAATTCTGTTTCAGAAGAAAAAGTCATGCAAAGAAAATACACCATACATTAGTAGTACCACGTAACTGGGATCAATTCTACTCTACAAAACATTAAATCCCTTTGTGATACATTCACAAATTTAACCAATATCTAGCAAATATTTTATTTTCCTAAAAAACAAACATTTTATATGGATTAGTGAGACTGATTCACCAAAATCGAATTAACTAGGAAGGGTGAGAGGGAAGACAAGGAGGTGTTAGAATGATAGCAAAAAGAAGAGTAGTTTCCAATCCTTCACAAAAATCAACCAGGGTTGGTTAGCCGCAAGAACAACCTTTTTTTCTCTCCAAGGTGAACCATGCGCAGGTGTGTGTGTGTGTGAAGAAGAGACCAACCAAATTAACCATCGAAACAAAAGCTCCCAACCATTTGGCGCCCTCTCTCTCCCCTTCTTTTTGTGAAGCAAGTCAAGCAACCACGTTTTCCCTTCTCCTTAACTGCTTCTCTCCTTCCTCCCTCTCCGTTTGCCTCTCACTCTGTCCTCCTCCTCCCTCTTCCATTACACGGTAGTTGCACACAGGCGTCCTCCTCCTCCCTCTTCCATTGCACAGTAGTTGCACACAGACAGACAAACTTCCAGGAGCCCACACAAAAAGGGAGTGCCGAATCCACCGTCCAGTGTCAGACCCACCCGTGGGGGAGGGCGAGAACAGGAGAAAGACCGGAGTTTGATCTCGTTTTGGTGGTGTCCCGGTGGGGTTTAGGTACGGAGCGGTGGGGCGATGGATGTGGAGGGTGGTTGTCTGCAGGCAGTGCAGCCCAGGAGGAGTTCTTGGGTAAGCTTGCTGGTTCATTGAGAGTTCTTGGGTTCTTTTCTCCTTGTGTTTTTCTGTGTGTCGAGTTTGGTTGCTAGGGGTTGATTTTGTCATTTAACTGCGGATTCTTGGTGAGTTTGGCTGCTTGGATTTCCTTGTGTGTCTTCTTGAATTCCTCTGTGTTACGTATGGCTGCTTTGATGCATTTCTTCGAGAGAGGAGCGAACTTCAGAATTTTGTATGTTTATCTTGTGCTGTCACTGCCGAATTCTGGAGGTTGAATTTTGTTGAATTCTTTCTCGAGGTTATATGTTGTAATCTTGTAGGTTTGGTGTGTTCGTTCCAAGTTTTTTTTTTGGGTGGAGAAAGCTTAGAGGCTTGGTTTGTCTTTTTTCAGTTCTGAATTTAGGTGGTAAATTCGGTTGCTTGTTAGTGCTTGGCTGGGGACTCTGTCAAGTTTTCGATTCTGCATTGGCTTAGTTGTAGAATGATGTATTCTGTTATTAGAATTAGTCAATTAGATACGAATTTGACGAGAGTTGCTGCAGTCAGTTCACCGTATCTTGGATATTCAGAGTTCAAGTGTAGTAATTCACAGATGAAATGGTGCCAAGGATTCTGAGCTTTCTGTTGCTTTTGGGTCAACTGTTTGTGCAGACCATGTCCATTTCTTCAAAGTATATGATTGCTTACGGTGACAGTGGGTTTGTTTGATCACTTTTTTTTTGGAAATCGGTTTGTCAGATCACTTTTGATGGTCAAATTGGACATTTGTTTGGAGCATAGTTCAGGCTTTTCTGTTTGCTTTGAAAGTTACGTTGTTACCTATTTAACTTTTTTCTTTCTGGTTTGCTAACTTTTGTCCTATGTTTTGAATGAGTCCATAGCCAGTATATTCCAAGTTACTACATGATTCTACGTATTACCACACAACGTGGTAAAAATGACACTGTTTGTGTTTGTGCAGGGATGGCAAAAGGGAACACTTTTACTGGCATATCAGAGCTTTGGGGTTGTATACGGTGATCTCTGCATTTCACCTGTATATGTGTACAGAAACACCTTCTCTGGAAAGCTGCGTCTTCATGAGGAGGACGAAGAGATCCTTGGGGTACTATCTCTGGTCTTCTGGAGCCTTACTCTCATACCCCTCTTCAAGTACATTATCCTTGTTCTTGGAGCAGATGACAACGGAGAAGGTGAATTCATAGTCTAATTCATACGCGTGTTTTTTGGGCAGATAACTGATTTCAATGTACATTTCTTACTATGATTTTGTTGGCAATGTACGATGCAGGTGGGACATTTGCTTTGTACTCGCTAATGTGCAGGCGCTCCAGGATGGGCCTTCTGAATAACATCATCCATGCCAACCATGGTTCTCTGTCAGCATACAACCAGGAGGAACCTTGTAAGGAGTCAAAGATTGGTTTGTTCATAAAAGGCTTCTTCGAGAAGCATTACTCGCTTCGTGTTATGCTGCTTCTGTTTGTTCTGATGGGTACTAGTATGGTCATTGGGGATGGCGTCTTGACCCCAACAATGTCAGGTAATGAACCTTGTATTTTTTTATTCGCTGAAATGTTTTGCCTGAAAGTCTGAAACTGTAGTTTATAGAAGAAGTTGTATGCACTAAAGCATAACTATGATGCTTCATTAAATTTGTGAACATCTTTTCTGTACAAGTGACACATGAATATACACCTAACTAGAGTAAGGAAGATCATCATATCTTCCTGGTGACTGACAGGGTGACATGTTGTTTCTGCAGTATTGTCAGCAGTTTCAGGCCTAAGAATCAAGTTTCCAGAACTTCATGAAAGTAAGCAGCTATTTTATTGACTTTTTATAAGATTTAGTCTTCTCAGCAGCACATGACAGTTCCTCTTTTTGAAATTTCCTTGATAATGTTCATTTGCACCACAAATTACAAATGATCGACTCTTGCTGTGCTTTTCATGCAGATTACACTGTGTTAATTGCTTGTATCGTTTTAGTCGGGCTTTTCGCGTTGCAACACTATGGAACACATCGTGTTGGATTCATATTTGCACCAATTTTGATTTTGTGGCTCACTTGCATTGGTGGGATTGGCATATATAACATTTTAAAGTGGAACCGTGGTGTCATCCGTGCACTGTCCCCGTATTACATATACAACTTCTTCAGTAAGGCTGGTAAGGATGGCTGGAGCTCACTAGGAGGAATTGTTCTTTGTATTACAGGTTCACATCTTATATCCTTTTGTTTGGACTTAATCACTTCTTTCACCTGTGATGGGCTTAGTTATAGCTATGGATTTTCAGGTGCTGAAGCAATGTTTGCTGATCTTGGGCATTTCTCAAAGCTTTCACTAAGGGTAAATTTGCTGTTTTTTTTAATGATGATAGTTTAGTTTTGTGCATTAGCTGGTTGTGTAATTTTGCATTTATAACTATGCAAACATCTTTACTGTGAATTTTTTTTATTGCTTTCTCATGGCAGCTTGGATTCACAGTAGTTGTATACCCTTGCTTAGTTCTGGCTTACATGGGTGAGGCTGCCTATCTATCGAAACATAGGGAAGATCTCCAAAGTAGCTTTTACAAAGCTCTTCCAGGTCAGATAGCAATGTTTTGCCATATTGCTTGAAGTTTTCCATTGATTTTTGTATTATTCTTTTTTTTTTTTTGGGAATGGTGGCGGTAGGGAAGACCCCATGGCATATATAAATAAATATAATATATAATAGAACAAGATGATGTACAAAGATTAAAAGGAAAAGACAAGCTCAAACTAGGGAAAGAGATCAAGATAATGAGTCTAGCCAATCAAATAACCTTTGTTTATAATGCTTTTTTATGTGATGCACATGTAGAGAGAGATCATACATGAATATTCTTTTTCAGTTTGGTATACTCGGAGCAATATTCTGAAATATCCTCTCATTTCTTTGTTTCTAGATTACCTAAGCTGCGATAGTAAAAATTTCCATGTATGACATAGAGTCAACATTGTTCTTGGAACATTCTACCTTTAGAACAATATCTTGAGTATTATTCCAAAGTAGTCCAATAGTATTCCAACCTGCAATACTAAAGGGGCAACTGAAGAATAGATGAGTTAATGTTTCCACCTGTTGATCTTGGCATAAAACACAGAAGTGACTGTGACGAGGATTAAAAGCCTTTTTCATTTGGGCTCTCAATGGATAAAACCATACTCTATTAATGGGCCCACAAAGATTATAAGCCGATAATATATAATGAAACCTGCACTTATTCAGACGGTCAAGCCTCCAACCAGTTTAGTCAAAGCGGTCCAGAGCATTACTTCACACTGATCGTCCCCAACCAGTGATATAGCCATCTCGATCAGAGAAGTGTTGGAGGGATAAGCGGTTATACCCGCACATGTCTCTGTGCGGACAGTTGTCTGATAGATGCGCATAAGTGCCTGAAAGTTATCCCTGAAAAAGACACCGTTTGGTGGATAGATACCCCTCGGTTCCATGACGCTTTTTGGAGATCAATTGCTGCATCTTTAACCGATATAAATAGGGGGTCGATCCATACAGTTGAAGGCATTCGCAACCAGAATAAGCAATTGAGATAGGCAATCGTAATCGTAATTCTCAAATTCTGTAAATTTGTGTACTCTGTTGAGCCACTTGGCTAATAAAGAAGCAATCCTTATATATCATTTCTATCATCTTGTTACTAGGAGCCTATAATAATCATATTTACATAAGCTCGATTAAGAGATCCTAGTTCTTGAACATCAACATATCTTTAGTGTTTAATCTGCCCATATGCAGTAACCATGCGAACACTTTGAGCTTTATCACACATTTACTTTGCCAAATCCACTGAAAAGGTTTTGTTGTGGCTACAGTATGAAACAAATACTTATAGAACTTTTGTGATGTGTACATACTTTTATTCCAAATGTAAATCCAAGCATCCGAACAATTGTTCATTGACAAGAATCTATGGATGTCATCAATTAATAAGTTGTACTCTAAAAGGCAATTAGAAATTGACAGATTAAAGTTATGTCTTATCCCTTGGTTACTTAGGAACTGTGAGACTGAGCTTTCTTTTTTTTTGGCAAAAGTATATAGGGCCGGTTTTTGTATTATTCTTATCCAAAAGCATGCATATTCCCATTATTATGACATTTTCAGTTACTTAGAGAGTTGAGGTATGACCTGTTATATATATTTTTCTTTACAACTAGTCTATGCTATAGTTTTTGTGCCATGCATGCCATATGCAGGTCAGAGAAAGGATCAGTAAAACATGTACATTTATAATTTATTACCTTTTTCGTTTTATATTTCTTAGCATATTCCTTGTATTTTTCTCTGCAAAGCTTCTGCAACTATTAAACAATTATTCTATGAGCTCAATCTTTGTTCTAAAGGGCTATATAAGAAATTTTCCCATAGGACTGAACTCCTTCAAAATTCCTCCAATCCAAAGAGGACCTCAATAGAACCTCAGTAGTTCATTTTTTTTAGCAAAGAATCCTCAGTATTTCTGATACTGAGAAACTTTTTCATGGTTCATGTATAGGTACGCCACTTGACATATCCATGAACTATGGATGCCATTCATGTTAAACCTTCCATGCATCTCTCGGAGTCAATACTCCCCATGTTTGCATGACTAAATGACGCCTTAATTACCAATGAGATACGTAGCCCTAGTTAAAGTCATCAACTGATCAGGATATTTGTACGAGTGCAAGCTAAAGCTAAAGCTAAAGCATCTTCTCGTTATTAAAGGAGGATATAGCTAGCTTCTTGCATGGGGTGGACTATAGAGCAAGAAAGTTTCTGTAGTGAGCAATCATATAGATATTAGTTCTGTGCTTTACACGATAATTTTTCTATCGAAAAATCTATAGCGCTACCAGGTGCTGCGTCCATCCGATCTGGCTGGGTTGGATATGGATGGATGTTATTTTTTTATCCTAACTCATATTTTTTCCCATATTCGGAACCGGATAAGAGCATCTCCAGCAAAGGCCCTAAAACAGGGCCCTATTTTGGATTTGGGGACTCCCCTTCTTTTTTAGGGCCCTGTTTTTATAGCACAAGTCCAGCAACATCTCCTAAATCTCAGCCTCTATTTTACTTTTTCTCCTATTTTGACATATCCGCTATGTATAATCTTCATTTGACACCACTAAAATTCAATCAAAAATATTTGTAATACATAAAACATAAGCATATTAACATTTACAATTTAAAAACATGATATTTAAAATTTAAATTTAAAATTTTCAAAACATGATAAATAGATAAATAGAAACTCCGAACAATGAATCAAACTACGAAGCGCTGTGAATTGCCCACAAATGCTCAATAAGATCATCTCGAAGCCTCTCATGTATTTCCCTGTCTTCAATCTCCTGGTGTATCTTTAAGAACTCATTCAATACAAGTGGATCACGCCGTTGGTACTCCTCCTCCCTCAGGTAGATTGGAATCGCCGAATTGCTTAATCATTCACCATGTATCTATCATTTAATCTCACCCCATGAAAAATTTCTTCTGAAATAGGCACAGCAAATAAAAGTAAGAGAGCATCAAGATCGCCAGCAGATCAGATGCAATGATTGCAACTCATCCGGCAAAGACACGCTTAGTCAGTGAACTAATGCAAGCCATCCTTCACTTAACTCCCTATTTTAAGGTTTAGGGGCTCCTCGAATTGGGAAATTGAGGAGGCAAATTTAGGGGCCTCCTAATTTTAGAAATTTGGATTAGGGCTCTCTTTGGATCTGTATTTTTACTAAACTCCCTATTTTAAGGTTTAGGGGCTGGTTTAGGGGCTCTGCTGGAGATGCTCTAAGGATACGAATTCGGGTTATTTGGGATACGGATACGAGACGGAAATGTGACGGATTCAGGTCGGAAACGAATAAAGATATACGGATAATGAACGCATATATAGAGTAATATGTGTTGAATTAAAACCATATGAGCACATGACTATAGTAGCAAGTTATATATCAATCAAAACCAATAGATGTCGTAGAAAGAATATACTACTTGAGGATCAATAGAACCAATTAATTACCAATATAAATAGGCCACCATAGAAAAATATGATGAAAATGGGCTAAGCCTGGCTGATATCTAAATAGAAAAAATCCGGATATCCGAATAGGAAAAAATCCAATTATCCGTATCTCGTCCCATATTTAACGGATATTGGTTACTTCGAATCCGAATTCAAATATCCGTATCCCGTCCCGAATCTAGCTGGATAATCAAATCCGATCCTGTATCCAGTCCTGACCAGATCTAATCCTGAATCAAGCGGAAAATGTCCTAACATTTTCTTCCTAGGGGAGCGGGCCAGGGAGATATTCTATACCGTGGTACACAGTGGAAAGAGAAACAAACAACGGCTTCCTAGGCCATTCCCAGTACATAGTTTCATTTCTCAATTTTCAAGAGTGATACATCAGCTTTTATCTAGGTAACCGTATATCTCAGGTTTCATCTAGATGAAACTCTCTCACCTCCCATGAAACTCTCTCTATCTCTCTCTTCATAATTACCTTGCCATGTCACCAAACATAATGATGTGTCATGTCATTTAATCAGAATGAAACTCAATTGAAACTCCCACTAGGAATGGCCTTAAATCTACATGACAGATGGGCTTGAGTATTCAATGGCCCAACACACAGCCACACAGGGACGTGCACACGTGGTGGGGGCCGCCATCTCAAAAAAGTTGCATCACTCATGGCTATTGTCTAGCTAAAAAACACCTTATGGCTAGCGTTAAAATTACTTCAATTACATTAGTTAATAGGTTTAAAATTAAAATAAATCTATTTCAAATGAAAAAGTGTTAATAAGGCTTGGCTCAACAGTGGCTCGTTAACTTGAATTTGAAATAACCACTTAAATGATAAATAAAATAATTTTATATCGAACTATGCCAATTTTTTTAAAAATCAATAATAGCTCGTTAAACTCGATAGCCAGCCATAGTATTGTCAGTGAGCTTGGTTGTAATACTAGGGCCCAATTCTTTATTTTTCTGCGTATTGCTACATACACCATCTTTTCGTACAATACTTGCAGTACTTTGTTGTGTGGATCCAAATTTGTGGCCTCACCTCCCATGCAATTGGCACATCCCTCTTTTTCAACCAATGATAGGAGATGAAAACTTACACAATATTGGGTGGTAATTCTTTCAAAGAAGATGCTAACTTCATGTGCAAATGATGGTAATTTTTTAATCTAAAACCATAAATTGAACTTAGGAAGTTAGGATAATAATTTTTTGAACTAAAGATGACAACTTAAAAAACAAGGGGTGAGCGAATTGTATTTTTTCGCTTCTTAAAAAACAATCCATCACAACTCAATAATGGTGAACTAGTTTTGGCTGATAATTTGTAAAAAAAAAGGTATATGGTAACTTAGGGTGCAACTGATGGTAATTTTTTAAATCTATTTTAAATTAAAAATAATGATAATTTTTGAACTTAGGGTGGTAACTTGTTAAAACTACAGCTAATAACTTAGAATCAGAATGAAGGTCAGTTTTGAAGGTTTGGGAACATTTTTTGGGTTCAAACTGATGATACAACGAAATAATGGTAAATTCAGAAATTAGGATGGTAATTTATTAAAAATGCATATGATAACTTAGAGTGTAGCTGATGGTAACTTTAGTGCAACTGATAGTAAGTTTTAAAATGTTTCAAACTTGTAGAAATGGTGGTAAGTTTGAACTTAGGGTGATAATTTCTTAAAACTATAATGATAACTTAAGGTTCGAATGATGGTAATTCCATAAAAGAAAATAAAAAAGTAAGTGCTCTATAAAACTAACAATCAATCCCTTTTTCTATATGCCATATATAGTGCATGTCATCTATTTCAAGTTCAAACCACCCTTCCCTGTGCTAGCGAGATATTTGTTGTTTATATGTCTAATGATATCCCTAATGATATTTCATGCAAGTATGTAAGTAACCCTAGCTTTGCTTGTGCTTCAAGTATGTATAACCTCTGCATATACACACCAATGCCATCCTTGGGCCATGTGGCCTATTCCATCTTGTATGGCATGAGAGCAGGCTTTCCTGTGAATGCTTTCCTCGACTCTTTTCTTCTCCAAAGAAAATGATAGTACCTCTTTTCTAATTCGGCCATGTGCGAAGATAAGGATACCGCCAAAATGCCTCTGCTCACCCCTTCTTCACAGGTGCTTCATGTTGCCATCATCAAAACCCATATGTTCACCATCAAAATCCAGGAATCCAGCTACGCAAAGTGGGGTGAATTGTTCTTGATCACACTTGGGAAGTACGGGTTACAAAGCCATGTTTATGATGTGTCTTCCTCTACATCCACAAAGTAATCTAAGTAGTAGCAACATGATAATATCTTGATTTCTTGGATCTACGGCTCCACCATGCCAGAGATCTCTGACATCGTCATGAAACCCAACACAACTACTCACATTGTCTAGGACAACATCGAGGGAATGTTTGGCAACATCTACCAGATGTGCTTGGCGGCACCAGACAACCCTTCTCCAACGAAACCCCATTTTTGGTTTGTTATTTCTTCTAATAATGGTTATTGGATTAATTGCACACAACTACTTTATTTTTAGAGTACAAGGCTCATTGGTTATGAGTTGCTTCTGGAAGATGGTCGTGCTTCTGAAAGATCGCCATCTTGGCTCACACTGGAGGTTCAAGATTGGAGCTATCAAAATCATGGCTTATCAATGGTAACTTTGGGGCTTCGCCAAGTTGTCAATCAATGGTTGCTCCTTTGCTTTCCAATGAGGAAATCAAGATATGTGTGGCCTTCTACCTCCAGTCTGGCGGATTTCAAATATGACAAGATTAGTCCTTGGAGGAATCCAAAGACAAGTTGTTGCCTTTACCTTTGCCTTGAGGAAGGGACAGCAATGTCGCCCATCCATGCATCTCAAGTAGTAGCACCACCTTGTCTAAACGACATGTTGTCAATATCCCCATCCAGAAAGGTTCCTCCATGACGAAAGAGAAGCATTCACATGAAAAAGAAGTGCACTCAGTTTTATTGTTAGTTCTAGTATCCAAACCACTAATACCATTGCCCTTTTGCTGTGAGATCTTGTGTGTTTTAGACAAAACCTTATCGTGCCTGAATTCCAAGGCGCGCATGAGTTTTGGAGAGAAGAGCGACAAATGTTGCATATTCTCATCGAACACTTACAAACGCCTAGCCAAACACCAGCCAACTTGTTTTGGCATGCTATTTTTCTTAGTTTTGCCACTTTTGGTAGCCATCCAAACATGCTTCATGTTATTGGAGGAGATAAATGCTTTGGTATGTTTATCAATGTTACATGCCATTATGTATTAAAGTTAGAACAACACATTACATGTATAGCTGGTGAGAGTATGTGTAGACATAGTTACCATGAAAGTAGTACACCTAAGTTGTGGGATGGGTCATGGTACACGATATGATATTTTTCCTCCCAATTCCAAAGCAAACTGTACCTCGAACCACGAATCAACTCAAAGTGGGACAATCTGATAAGAAGTACAAAGGGAATTGTATAGCAGAGTTGATAACTTAGGATTGTATATGACTTAATGTGAACTCAAGCTTGCAAGAAAGTACTGTTGTGGGTCGTAACCCTTCTCCCAAAGAAATGGTACTTAAACCCTCAACATATAGACTAAACACACCTCCCGAGAAATTCTCTTTGCATCATTGCTTTGAGGGTCCTTCAAGGAAAAACAAGAAACAAGCCTTCCATATGTGCACTTACGAGGTATTATCACACTTTGGGATCCTTTGAGAGTCGACCTAAAAGTGTCAAAGGAATACTAATATGACCCAAAGCTAAAACTGATTAGTTCTGCATAGCATATCCGAAACCCGTCAAACTTTGCTAATGTGTATTAATTAAGCTAGCCTGACATCAATAAGGGAAATGGTCCCTTCATAAGAATACCAATTTTACCTTGCTATGTCATCATCTAGAATAGGGATGGCAACAAGGCATTCCGTAGCAAGAATAGTCCCCCCCGTCTTTGTACCTCAGCACACAAAATTTCCCCACTCCCAAGCTCAGGACCTAGTTTTCCCCATCCCCTAATGGGTTCCCGAGGGCCAATGGGCCCCTGACAACAAACGTATCTAGACAAATCAGATCAGATCCTTGTCAATGAGGATGAAGGATCGAAAATGGAACAATTTCCCCCTAAAAGAACCAACCCAAAACTCCACTTGATCAAATATGTGTGAAAATATAAATTTTTAGAGAAACTAAGTCTGGGGTGGCACTACCACATCATAGGGAGCGGTAGTACCAGATGAACAATAAAATCAGTACAAGTTTAAATCCAAGAATTGATGTAACTTTTGATTGGATGATCCAAAACTCGTGAAACTTTGCATGCACCTTTCTATGGATGTCAAGAACCCATTTCAACCATCAATTACAAAGATTAATGTCAAAGTTCTGGCCTTTTCAACATTTAGAGAAAAACTAGGTCAAGTCCAAAAACTTCACCCCCTAAGCAGGATTTGATAATTAAAATGATCTTAAATGATCTCTCACATGTCACAGCAAGTGAAAACACCAATGAAACAGCCCTCAAACATGCAAGAAAATGATCTACCACCGATTCTTTCTTCTCAAACCAAAAACAAGTTTCTTAAGAAAATTTTGATGATCAAGATGAAGCTTTTTCTAGATAATTGGGATATGATCTATAGATGATTCATCTATCAACCATTCATCTTTGGCAACACAAGATCAAGAAAGAAATAAACTAACAAGAGAGATCAAAAATCAAGAAGAAAGGAGATCAAAACAATAGCAAGATCTTGAGTACGAATTTGATTTTTATTTCAGGCCAAGGGGGATGATTATAAAGCCTTTTCTAAGAGGGTAAAGCTCCCAAGGAGCACGCACAAACACAACCACCTTGTGCACTAATGCTTCTCTAGTTTCTTCTCTTGGCTACCTCTGTCCCTTTACACCTCTCAAGCCCTTATAAAGAGACAACAACCTTAGATATCCTAGACATGGACATACAAGTGGATACAACTCACACTTAACATGGGTTAATCTGTTAACCCAACACATAACAAGTTTTTTGCACTCACGCACACTTCTCAAAGTGGCCTTCTCCATGATGCTCTAAATGACTCCACGAGTTCAAATTCGCGTCCATGTCGTCTTTGGCTTGGCCAAAACCACTTAGCCTAGCATCGTGATTTTTCAAACTGCCTCCATCTCCGGTAATTGGCAAATTACCAATTTGCCCCACTATCGGTCTTTCCTTTGTTTCGAAGTATCGTCCACGCTTCATCACCTTCCCTGTGGCCCCAATGACTTTCTGCTAAACATCTCACGTGTCTGGACTCCCTTGAACCATCTTTTCATGCAAACGGGTCCAAGTCACTTGGCACACCACATGTTTTTGTCTCCTTGACCATGACGACTCTGGTTTTCTTGACTGTTCTAGACCTCAACTCGTCTCTAAGCATAGTCCTAGTCCACCTTACCATTTTCTACCATGTCCATCACCAATAACTCACATTTTAGCACCTTGTCTTCTTGGCTAGTAGCAACTCCTTGGCCTCAATCATCTTTGGTGTCACCCGACTGTTTAAACCTTAGCTCTTATAGCCTAGTCCCGATCTCCTCTGCCTCACCATGACTTATAGTTCTAAAGTCCTGCAACCAACACAGACAACCAAACCATCACTTAGCACTGTTCACAAGAATATGTAATAACCATTATATAATCAAAACAAAAATCACAACTCACTGGAAAGTCAGTACTACCACCCCTAGAGCCAGTAATACCTCCCTGGTACTATCGCCAACCTAGGGCCAGTTGTACCACCCTGGCTGAACCCAAAATGCAAGCTCTGGAAAAATAACTACCTCCAACTAGAGGTCGGTAGTACTGCCCTTGCTTAACCCAGAGAATCACATATATGAAAAATAACTACCACCGCACAGGGGCTAGTAGTACTGCACCCCGGTATTACCACCCTTAACACACCAGTAATACCGCCCTCACTTAACAGCACCTCAAATTGCTTCAAAAACAAAATAAGCTCAAATCAAACTCAAACCTGAGCACCACAAGCTCAAACACAGTCAATTACTCGTTACAAACATGGATAGACTACCACATGGTCTCTTAGAGGACAAATTAGATAAAACACTTGTTCATAAACACAAATCAATAAATTCACCCTTATCCATGAACACAAATCAACAAATCATTTTTTGTCCATGAACACAAATCAAATGAAATCCTTGCCCATGAACACAAGTCAATCTACACATGTATTGAATCCATGAACACACGCATCTACACAACATGCATTATCTACAAAAGAAATCATGTGCTCATGCTCCAAGGATCTACTGATCCACATATGAACATATATAGATCAAGAAATAAGGTCAGATCTAGAAAAGTGGATGGGGGCACACCATCGATAAGACGAAGAGGAGGATGAGGTGGTGGCCCCTGGAAACAAGATGGAGAGAGCTTGAGGAAGTGATTGTTGATGCCTTACCCTCGTAGCATGGTAGAGTACTAGAGGGGTAGGAGATGGTGGCTTTGTGGATGCCACCACCGGTGGCAGCTACCAGTGATGTCAGCCATGTACGGGAGTGGTGACCCCTACGAGGATGGGATTTGGGAATTGAGAGAAAGTACATGTGAGAGAATTCTCAATGTGGTGGTAGCCTTAGGCTAGTAGGTGGTGGCTTGAAATGGAAAAGAGAATACATATAGGGTTATTGAGTCATGGTGTGCATTAGGCCTACCTGTCATAGGGAGATCACATGGGCTTGATGGGGAATAGGGACGGGGGATTGGGGAATACCCCACTCCCACTTCACCCGATGGGGTATGAATTCATCCCATAAACTCTCCCTGTGGGGAAGAAATTTCCCCATCCCCTAATAGGGGAATTCCTCGTCAAGAAATAGGAAATAGGGCATCTCTAAACTAGACATACTTTGACAAGGGAAATACATATAATTATCTTGCATGGAACCCTATATTTTGAGAAATGATGTCATGATTGCAGTCTGCAAGTGACCTTGAAACTAATTCTTTATGCAACCTAATGTTTCTTGGTTCCCAAGCAAGCTCTTCAAGGCATTCCGTCTTGTGGGGGTCCACAATATTGTCTGCCTAGACCTTCATCGCTAAAACAAATACAAGGCACACATGACCCAACTTCATGTATACGTTAGGTAGTATTGTGTACTTGAGTTCAATGTTAAGACTTGCCATATGTGTAATATGAGGCAAGTGTGGAGCTGCATTGGTTCATGGGTTTAGTTGAATCCACATTTTCATTTTCAAAAACAAGTTAATAGTAGTATTAGTTAGGCTTAATATACAACCTGATATGTTATATTTCACTCACTAGTAGTTCCTTCATTAGTGCCCATAATCACCATCATCAGTCTCAAATCACGCATGAGTCATGCATGTTAGATGTCATGACTTGAGACCCTCCATTGTCTAGTGCACAATGCTACTAATTACTTCTTGGTAGTCCTTGGCTGGACCCAACGACGTCTTGATGTGTCATACTTTCATGGTGACTTACATGCCCTATCGCAAGATTCATCTATTTGTTGTTTCATCATATCTTTACACTCCCATCGCAAAATTGCTATCTTGGCCACTAGGAGATAAAAGGTAAGTCCATTAGGATTTTGTTTTCAAAACAAAGTCAATGATGGATAGGTTAGGACAAGTGGTGTCCAAACGGGCTACCTGGCACTGCACGGTCCATTTAAAAAGTGGCATGTCCTGTTTAGGCATGGCTCATTCTGGCCTAGCTAGCAAACGGACCATGTTGTGCCAGCCCACGGGTTGCGGCCACGGCCCAAGCACGGTCCGGGTGGCTCCAAGGGAAGTGTCGTGCCGGCACGGGTCCAAACAGGCCGACAAGCCGTGTTGAGCCGATGCTAGCCCGTTTAGCTCCAAAAAATAAAAAAAAGTTAGAAAAATTGTAAAATAATAGAAGTTTAAAAAATGCAAAAAATAGGAAAAAAATCTAGAATAATTAGAAAAACTTTTTAAAAATATATGTAAATTAGGAGAAGAAAAAATGTGAAATAAAAATATAAAAGAAGACAAATAATTAGAATTAAATAATGAGCTTTATTAATGTTTGGCTACCTCATTGAAAACTTTGCTGAGTAAAAACTCAACTTGAGAAAACCTTAGCAAAGAAAAAAAGTACAGCCTATAGCTCAGTGATACAGAAAAAAGTGAAGATTACAATTATTCTTCCTGACTATCTGGATAAGGATTTTCAAACATCACTGCCAGCTCAACATTTTCTGCAGTGTGTTGAGATCGTTGATCAACTTGTTCCCAATCTTTCACAGTGAGAAGTATTTCCACCGTCTCACTTGTCATATTTATTCTTCTCTCCTCGATTATTCCTCCAGATAAACTAAAAGCAGATTCTGAAGAAACTGTGGAGACATGAACTATTAATACATCCCATGCTAATATGGAAAGCACTAGATATGTTATCTTATACTCATGCCATCACTGCAAAATATTGAAATCCTTTTCTTGCTACTCTTGGTAGTTGACAATGTCGTTGTTGAGATAGGCAATTAGTTCCCCACCACTTGTTGTTGTATCCACACTTGATATTGTTGTACTCGAACTCCTTGAGGTAGAGCCGCCTGCACCCCATATATTTCCCCACACGGTTTTGTTCTTACCTGTTGTGGGTGCTGGTGGAGGTCACTATAGGTGAACTCCAGCAAACTTCTGATCGTATTTAGTATAAACTTAAGATAAGTTAGCATGAACATTTAAAAAATAACTAGAATAATCAGTGATCACCGCATCAATTAGAAGTGAGAGAACATTATCAAATCCTTGAACTTTAGCTCCAGGATCTAAAATAAATGCAAATGAATATAACATAGGAATTTCTTTCTAACATTTCAAAATTTTAGTTTTCACAGTATAAACAGATTCACACAAAACATTATCATTTTTGTGGTTCCTTAGGTGGGTACAGTGGAATCATAAAAAGTTTCAAAAATAATAGCAAATATTCAACAACATACCAATATTACTCTGTGAGTACAGGTTGACCATCCTGGTTACGATAGTGCATGTTAATAAAAATAGAAAATGTGCTCTTTTAGGGTAGGAGTGAGTTAAGTATCAAGTAAGTAGAATTCCATCTAATAGGCATATCCAAACTAAATTTACGTGGATATACCTACATTGCAATATAATAGTTCTTATATACTGCTACTCGTTGATTAGAATAATTTAAGAAAGATATTGCAGTGCGAAAAGGTTCAATGTACGGGTCTAACTTTTTCAAACCAGATTTAACTATAAGATTAATTATATGGCAAGCACAATCCTGCTGTAACAAGAAAGATTCAGTGTACGAATTAAAAAGCAGAGTAAGAATGTTCATTGCAGAAGCATGCTGCAACATTATCTAATGTTATTGCAAAAATTTTATCTGTAAGACTAAAATCTTCCATAACTTTTACAATACAATCACAACATTCTTACTAGTGTGTGCTACGTCAAGTAATTTGAATCCTATAATTCTCTTCTCTAGTTGCTAGTCATTGTTCACGGAATGAGCAACTACACTAAGGTAATCCCCTTTAGCCCTACTACTCCATATGTTTGATGTCAAAGATACAAAAAAGTATAGGTATTAAAGAGCCATTTTAGCTTACTAGATAATTATTATAGTATTTAATCAGATATCTGGTTGTTGTCTGTCTAGAAACTGCAAAAACCCTCAAATTATGAGCGGTCCTAATATAGTTTTCAAATGCTGGTGACTCACCAAAATTTAAATGTAGATTTTCAGAGGCGATTAAATGACAAAGAGATTCACAAACTACCTTGGGATTGTAATCCCAATGACGTATTGTACCATCGGGGTTGTACTGCAGTTGTGTTTGTCTCATAACCATTCCCACTTTTTTATAGTTCTTAGCGTGTCTCTTCAAGTGCCCCGTTCTACCTAAAGATTTCACAGTTAATTTATACTTACAATATTTACAAAGAGCATACCTTCTCTGAACGTCGTCTGATGTCTCGAAAATCTACTCTAAATCTTCCCAGGCTCCCGATGTACCGCATCTTGATCTTTTTGCCTCGGTGCTTGCCAATGCAGTAGCAATTGTAAAGCTTGAGGATGGTACAGGTATTGCAGCTTCTTCAGCTTGATAGGATGGAAGAAACTTCTCGGGTGAAATCCCGATATCAGAAGCTAGGAAGGACATAAAATCCTGGTGCATGCTCCATGAAGAAAATGGCAAGAAATAATTACTCTATTATTAATTTAATCTCATTGAAAATAATAAGGACAATGAAAAATTAAATCAATATTCTTACCTTGATTTCTAGACAGAAGCCGAAAGCCGGATTTCGGATTTTTGGCAAAACTATTTTGAATTTTGCCAAGTTATCACCAAGAGCAAGAAAATTTTTACAAGAGAATGTAGAGAAGAGATTGTAAGTTTGCTGGTGGGGAAATGAGAGGGGTCCTACACTGCTGCCCTATTTATAGGAAACAATTGGGATTTTTTAGAAGTTTTTCATAATTTTTCAATTTTTAAAACTCCAACGGATAAAAATGGCTATATTTCTAATAAACAGGTTGAACGGGTCATATCATGCTGTAAACGGGTTGCACAATGCCGGGCCGGGTCAGCCCGGCATTATGCGTGCCGTGCCATGTCGGCCCGATGTGCCGTGGTACCAGCCCATGCACGGCCTGGCAGATTGGGCCGTGTCGTGCCTACAGTGCTAGGTCTTGGGCCAGCCTATTTGGCACGACCCATCTGGCCATCACTAGTTAGGACTTTATATCTTGCAAAATGAATTATGTATCTAACTTGCAAATAAGCACTATCATGATTCACGAGCAAGTAATAGAATGCATTGGACTAGCAAATTTGGTTAAAGAAAGGGAGAAAAAAACTTAGTTAACTTGATTATAATGATTTCTAGCAACGATCATAAGCCATTCACTCATTTGTTCCATGCACCTAAGATTTTTTTGGAGATATTTTGATGGTTATGCACAAATATTAAAAAGAAAATCCTATGAGCAAGATATCTTATTTTAGCTTAACTAGCTGAATACCTGTGTTTTTGCTATGGATAAAATAATATTACCTAACATGTTAAGCTGATGTAGGTGGACTTAGGGTGTGTTTGGCAGAGATTCAGCTTCTCCAAATTCGTGAATCTGGTGAAGCTGAAAATTCTAGCTTCGCCAGATTCGTGAAGCTGAAGCTATGAGTACATTAAGAGTGTTTAGATAGATCATCTTGTTTACATTTAGATTAAAAATATAAACTTAATTCACTTTATTTTAGCCTACAAGTTTCAGATTTCAGGTGAAGCTGGAATCTGGAGCTCTACCAAATAGGCCCTTAGCTTGTGACATGCTCTCGGCTCCACTGCGATGCCTGGTTGAGCTCCGTCCTGGCCCACACTATGTGTATGCTGTCGAGTTTGACCTACACCGCATCCTTAACTTCACCAATGATGTTTGTGTCGCATCTCTGTTGCACACCATGAAAAGAGGGTAGTGTAGTTGTTGGAACAAGTATTACAATTTTTAGTAGTTAATTTGTTTTTATAGGGCAATTTTTTGGTTTTTATTAGGGATTGAAGAGAGATTTGGGAAGAAGTAGGTGGAGGTTGGGAAGGTGAAGAATGCACCATTCACCACCATTAGGTTTCTTTAAAAGGAGTAAAGATTACAAGATTAAGTTTACCTCAGTCAAAAGTTATTATAATTTGGTATAGAACAACAAAAATAGAAAACTTCAATTACCTTTTAGCAATTGTCAACAAGTTAGCAATTCACCAGGAAAAAAAAGAGCGAGGTTCGAACAGTTTCTTTATATAAATGCTTGAGTTAATTGGTAGCGTGTTTATTGGGTTTGCGGATATTATTTGTACTATCCATTGCCTAGTTGCTCACGCATACCATGTACCATGGTATAGTTCAGATGACACATTTCATATGTTGTACATGAGATCAAGTACTCCGTTTTATATGAATTTAGCAAGACAACTACTAAGGAACGGTAAATATGCAGTGTTATGGTGAGCGTACGTGAGGGTGCATTGTTTCTATGTACTATATCATACTCTATTTCTTAAAATTAACTTGTGAATTTCTAGCCACTCAGCATATGTATAGATTTACCTATTACTTTCTTAATGTAACCAAAATGATTTCTTCCTTACTAACTCTTTCATCCGTTTGTGTTCCTTTCTTCTCTATTCAGACCGTGTGTTTTGGCCGGTTTTGATCATTGCAACATTAGCTACAGTTGTTGGGAGTCAAGCAATCATCTCAGCTACATTTTCGATCATAAGCCAGTGCAGGGCTTTGGGGTGCTTCCCTCGGATAAAGGTCGTACACACATCCAGCCTTGTCCATGGGCAGATATACATCCCGGAGGTGAACTGGGTCCTGATGTCCTTGTGTTTGGCCGTTACAATTGGATTCCGCGACACTGAAATGATTGGAAATGCCTACGGTACTTGCTTGCTACTGATCGAGCTGTTTATGGTTAATTTGCTGCTGCATATGGTAGTCAGTTCTAATTACTACTCCCTCCGGTCACAAAAAGCGGTCGTTTTGGATATCAACATGGTCGCTAAAACACAGCTTTGACTACTAATTTCTATTATAATATATTTCTAAAACCTAATAAAATTATAATATTATCAAAGTACTTTGGAGATAAATTTACATGTATGATTTTCATGTATCTAATTTAAATATTTAAAAAGATATTGATAATCAAAATATTGAAAATTTGACTACATATATATCTAAAATGACAACTATTTGTCGCCAGAGAGAGTAAAAGATAGATCTCTGTCTTTCAGGCCTTGCTGTGGTCTCGGTGATGTTTGCAACCACATGCCTCATGTTCCTGGTCATCACGACCGTGTGGAACCGCTCCGTTCTATGGGCAGCTCTCTTCACCATTGGCTTCGGATCCATTGAGCTCCTCTACCTGTCAGCATGTCTTGCCAAGGTGCCCCATGGAGGTTGGCTGCCTGTCCTGTTGTCACTGATGACAATGCTAGTCATGTCCACATGGCACTACGGGACCGCCAAGAAGCAGGAGTACGAGCTGCAGAACAAGGTCTGCCTCGACCACCTCCTCACGCTGAGCTCCGGCATTGGCCTCGCCCGCGTCCCCGGAGTCGGCTTCGTGTACTCGAACACCGTCAATGGAGTGCCCCCCATGTTTGCGCACTTCGTGACAAACTTCCCCGCATTCCACCGGGTGCTCATCTTCGTCTCGCTGCAGACGCTGACCGTGCCGACGGTCTCGCCCGACCAACGCTTCCTGGTGGGGAGGATCGGGCACCCGGAGAACCGCCTGTTCCGCTGCATCGTGCGGTTCGGGTACAAGGAAGCCAGATGGGACCATTTCAGCTTCGAGAACCAGCTGCTGATGAAGGTCGTGGAGTTCCTCCGGCAGGAGGACCCCGAGCTGGCCTCTTCCGGCGAGATGTCTGTCATCCGTGCAGGGTCCAGCCAGGTCTTGGACGCGCTGATGAGCACCGGCGAGATCGACAGCTTCAACGCCGACATGAAGAAGGTGCGGTTCGTGGAGGCTCCGGCGTGGGCCAGGAAAGAGGCGAGGAGCGAGGTGGAGGAGCTGCTGGAGGAGAGGGAGGCCGGCGTGTCGTACATGATCGGCCACACCTGCGTGTTCGCCCACGACTCGTCGTCGGCCATCAAGAAGTTCGCCATCAACGTCGTCTACGGGTTCCTCCGGCGCAACTCGCGGAGGCCCGCGGTCGTGCTCGGCATCCCCCACACCTCCCTGATCGAGGTGGGCATTGCGTACAGGGTGTGACCGTGACGCCTTGCTGATCGATGTAGTCGCAAGCTTAGCTTTACAGATGGTAGCCAGTCGAAGAAAACACCGAGCAAACATAATAACACCTTGATGCTCAGAAACCATAGTGTAGTGTGTAGTTGTTCTGATGTGGGCTGTAAGCCTGTAAACGGTACTTACCGCCTGGTTGCCGCTAGGAGGATTAGTAGAACGGATGCAGTGCAGTCTCTCTAGAAATTGATGATTGTTAGTATTTTAGGATTTGAAAATGTAAGATAGATAAATCTTAATAGGATTAGGGTTCCTACTTTCTTTTGAAGTAGGATTACTAATTACTTTGGTGGAGGACAAATGAGGCTATATAAACTAATAGGATGATTATGAAGAACACAAGCAACGAAGAAGCCACAAACCGACTCATATAAAGCGAGAGGTGCATAAGAGGATTAGAGGTTAGGTTATTCTTTAGCATTGATTCTTGTATATTGCAAAGATCAATGGTCTTGAAAGATTCAAGAGGCTATGAGAGAGTAACAATCACTTGTACTCTCTTGAGGTTGTGCTTAAAAATTTACGGTCGGTTTGCTAAATATGTTCTCTTTCGTAGCGGTTGTTTCATCACCGTTATTTCGGTTTTCTACGAGATTCATCTTCTTCGTTCTAAGAGTGTACACACTTGTACCATATCTCACAAAAGCCTTATCTAATCTAGGGAGTGCTACAAATAAAAAGGGTATCCGACTATAGCAATGAGCTTGCGCTCATCAAGTATGATGTGTGTGATATGGCTCATGGCTACTGCTGCCGCCTGGGAGGACCTGTGATGACCTGGGCCAATCGGACAAACCCAACCTAGGCATCCATCAAACTTGCCGGCGCGGCCCAAACCGCAGAGGCCAGCCGTTCGGGGATATCCATATATGTGCATGCCGGAGCCGGAGCCACGGAGGCCGGGCCGCCGTGCGGGGAGGACCGAAGGCAAGGAAAGTCGGCGAGGAAGCGTTCGGGGGCGCCCACCCAATCGACGGCGGCGGCGTGGCTGGGCTGGTCGGCTCGTGTAACGAAGCCTTTGCTCATCTGTCGACGTGCCGCGGACGCTCACCAGCATTACGTCCGGCAATAAAGCCTGAGCTGCCTGTGCTTTTGACTCTTGTGGGCCGAACAGCCTCGCTCCCAGGCTTGTAGCCATGGAGCGGCCCAGACACCGTCGAGCGACACATCCCATCTCTTCTTTCCGCTCGCGCTCAACGCCGGGAGACAAGATACCGCCGACGGCGCACGCGATCCTCTCCGCCGCCTTCAGGTCCACGGCGGCAGCGGCTCCTGTCCACCGCTGTAGCAAGTCCATGCATGGCAGCTTCAGCTTGTCGCCTAGCTCAGGGTTGCTATCGTTCTTATCCCAAAGATTCACCGGGACCTGGCGTAAATCACACAACGCAATGGATCAGCGGGAATGCACGACAGTTATGTTCATCAAGTAGTGTGCGTACTGCATTCCATTGCCTGCTTCCTGCGCGCCATCCTCTTGTCCCCACACATGCAAGATCCTGTTGACTCAGTGAACTCCGTTGTTGCCTAGCCTGTGGCTGTTTCCGTCTGCATTGCACTCTTTGGAAAACTTTTAGGCATCATATAACTCCACTATTCTATCTTCAGAATCTTTTTTTGCAGTGTGCTCTTGCTGCCATTTTGTTCCCATCCTACCTGCAAAATCGTGCTGCATCAGCCAACGAACTCCATTATTCACTTGCTGCCACTTTTGGTCCCCCTCCATGTACCTGCAAAATCTTTTTTGCATCAAAGAACGCTATCTCCAACAGTACTGCTGGCCTGATGCTTCACACAACACAATGTCGTCTTCTAATTTAACACGATGCCAGTTCATGTAGCTAGATACTATATGTGCACTGTTAGAGATAAAGTTTGCTCAAATATCCGAATAGAGTACATATCTTCAACGACTTGGACTCAACCAACTATATATAGCTAACCCTATGTACATGAAAATTAAACCAAATAGAAGATTGTTTCTCGTGGTTTTTTCTTACTTCGTGAGGTTTTCCACGTTAAAATTTGTACCCCATTTCTTACGTCTCTAACCCTAACAAGTGGTATCAGAGCATATATTGGGATTTTCCGATCTTATATAACTAACCCACATGTAAATTAAATCAAATAGTATATTGCCTCTCGTGGTTTTTTTTCCTACTTCGTGACACTATCCTCTACACAACGCCGACACCCAGGGGTTCTCCCTCCCACTGGATCCTCTCCTCCGTGGAGCCTCCCACCAAATCCGCTCCTCCAAGCTACGCCCTCCTCCACTCGCCGCCCGAAAACACCCTGTTGTCCACCGCAGCCAAACACGACGTCGTAGCTTGCACGATAGCCTTCGCCGAATCGACCCACAAACACTCGAGAGGCTACTAGCGCCGGACTCGCACCTTTCCCCGCCGACGTCAACTACAAGCTCGTCACCACCTCGGTTGCTCGCTGCTTCTTCCTTCAGCTGCATGCACTCCCTCCGACTGCTGCTCCTCCCGGCTACCTCCAGTGCTCCAAGCTCAGCGGGTTGCTCACGGAGATGGACACCCTCCTCATTGGGTACTATGGCTACAAAGATGGTCATGGACGCCCTTCACGCCGAAAGTTGTGGATGCCTCCGCACTCTGACCCCAAATACGCGCACCCAAGCATACTGAAATTGTTACATGCACCAAAGCGTACCACAAATTACTATGTGCACCCGAAGCATTCCAGGAGTTTTTTAGATTTAATCTACCATATTTTTATCTATAATTTTTCTCTCTACCATGTCATCTACTAAATTTGACATTGAGCAGTTCGATGAAAAGATTAGTTTCTCTATATGGCAGATTTAGATGAAAGCCGTTCTCACATAGGTGGGCATGAGAAAAGCATTACTAGCTAAACTAGAGACTGGCAAATGAGCAATGGGAGGAACTTGATCAGAAAGCAATCTCCACCATACAACTTAGTTTATCTGTAGATGTTCTACATGAAATTACTAATGGGAATATTGCTGCAAAATTGTGGTAGAAATTGAAAGCTTTGTACAAGAAGAAAAGTCTCACTAACAAACTATGCCTCAAAGAACGATCGTACACAATTCGCATGGCAGAAGTTACTTCTATACAATCTCATCTTAATGAGTTCAACTCGCACATCATTGATCTTGAGAAATAAGAAGTAAAAATTGAGGATGAAGATAAGGCTATTCTGTTGGTTATCTCTTGCCTGCTACCTTTAAGTACTTCAAAGAAATTATACTTTATAGCAATCATGATGCCCTTAGCTTTGTGAATATTAAATCAAATTTAACTTCTAAGGAGAAATTTAATATTAATTCTTGTTCTAAAGTTAAGGCCAAGGGTTTAATTGTCAAAGGTAGATCTCAACATAAAGGCAATCCTCCTATATCAAAGTTTAGATCTAAATCAAGATGCTATAAATCCTAGCAATTTTTCCGGTTATTGCAAGAAAATTGGTCATGATATTTCTCAATGTTTCAAATTGAAAAACAAAATAGAAAGAAACAATAAGACTCAATATGAAAAATCTAATGAGGCTAGTTTTGTTGAAAATGAACCTAATGGTGAGGCTCTAATCATCACTTGTAATTTGAAGAATCAATCTGCATGGATTATTGACTCAGCTGACACTCTTCATATCTATCCATATAAAGAGTGGTTCTCTACTTATGATTCTATTGGTAGTGGTAAAATTATGATTGTTGATGTGTCTCCACTTGAAATTGTTTGAATCGGTCCTGTTCAAATCAAAACACATGATGGCCTTGTTAGGACCCTTATAAATATTCACCATATTCCCAGAATGAAAAGAAATCTTATTTCTTTAGGCACTATAGAATATATAGGATAGAATTATATAGTTGAAACTAGTGTTCTTTAGATTTCAAAAGGTAATCTTGTTATGATGAAAGCCAATAGAATCAACAATCTTTATTACTTGTAAGGATCTACAGTTATAGGTTATGCAGCTGTTTCTACTATTGCATTGGATCCTCACATCACCAAGCTTTGGCATATACGCTTGGGTCACATAAGTGAGAAAGGTATGCATCTCTTATGTAAGAAAGGACTTTTAAATGATATAAGCAAACTTGATTTCTATGAGCATTGTGTTTTTAGCAAACAAAAAAGGGTTAGTTTTACTATTTTAACTCATCAGATTCTAGGAATTCTAGGAATGATATTGACAAGCAAATCAAAAGATGGCATAAAATCTTTTTACCATGGTGTTCAAAACTTACCGATCTTTCCTAGTCCACTTGAGGTAAGCCTAAACAAATTGAACTGACTCCATGAAGTAAAGTCAAACACCTCGAATACACTAGTGGTAGCTCTTTCCCCCTCTAGGTAAACGAGTTCCAACCTTCACAACACACCATACCTTCTCACAAACTTATTGAGAAGATCACCAAACCACAACATCTCCACACCGTTTAGGTGTCGGTAAACACCAAGAGTAATGAGCCAAACCTCTTGATTGACCTGCACCATGTGCAACACATGCACAAATGGATACTCAATCCATTACTAGATGCAACACATGCACCTAGGGCTTTTATCTCCTTACTCAAAAGGTGCAACACATGCACATTGAGTAGAAAGGTTCCTAGTCAAAACAAATTGAGTAGAGAGGCTTGCACTAACTCAAGAGAGTGAAAATAAGATGTCAAGAGATTTCACACAAGAAAATCTAGCTCAAATACCTCTCAAATCTCTCAAGTACAGCCCTATAAACTCTCAATGCTTTACTCTCAAATGCATGCCTCAAAGGAGTGTAGGAGCAGAACAAAAACGTCCATACTCAACCTCTTTTATAGCCAATCAAAGAAACTAGTTGTTGGGGCGAAATTCACAAGAAATAGTTAAAACAGGTACTACTGACATACAAAATCCGGTAGTACCGGCCTCAACTATAACAAATAGTTCATTGCATTAAATGCATAGGAACTAGCCCTTGATAGTCGATCACCAAAAGTAGATACGCTTGGCGCCACAAACTACGATAGCCGCTTGTCGGCAATTTTATCACCAAAAGTAAATCCAAAACAGCCCACGTGGTTTGTAAAAATCTGGGCGATCATGCCCGCCATGTGCGCTGGCCCTGGAGATTCAATTTCGATAATGTGGTCGGGGCATTGATTGTAAAGAATGTCGCTATCGACACGACAACGCCCATCCTCTCGACACCTCTCACCAAACCCGTCCGCAGAGCGCCATATCCCGGCGGATCGGCGGCGAAGCCATCAAATGGCATTAAATGGGGTTTGAAGGACAATGCTACATGACGTAATAAATGAGTCATGGGTCGGTGTAAGGCTGAAATGATGGGTGTGTAATTAATGAGTCGAGATCAAGATAGCGCCACTTTCACCGCCTGTGCCAACCCCATCTATATAAGGGCGCTCTGGTGCATGGGAGAGGGGGGACGAACGACTGGAACCGAGAACTCACCCAAGCTCAAGACCAGAAGAACCATTGTAATTGCCTTCACATTCCCTCAACAAATATTTAGCAGGACGTAGGGCTATTACCCTCGCTGGGGGCCTGAACCTGGGTACATCACCGCGTTCCTCGATCTGTTGATCCCCAGAATCCCTCACACGAGAGTCATTAGGGTTTCCAACCACGAAGACGCCCTCTACCGAACCATACCCTCCATCCTAGGAGTGGTCAACCCTGTTCGTTGACGAGGTCCTGTCTAGCGAAATACGTCGATAGGGGCGCGCCAGGTAGGGGGCTAGTGGTTGGCTCACCCAGCCATCTCTCTAGCGGATTCCGGTCTTCCGTCCGAAAGGACCTTGCATCTGGTGATGGCGGGTTCGCACTCGCAGCAGCAAGAGGTGGCGGAGGCTAGCAGAGCCCAGAACACGTCCCGACGCTCTCGTCGGACGAGAGATCGCCTCACGCCGCTCCCGCAGAGGGCGTGGCGCCAGCGATGGCGAACTTCTGGTTCGCGCGTTACCGCCACGGCGCCCACTCCGGCCCGTAACTCGCATGCGATCCGTCTCCTCCTGGACCACCCTCCGGTGGAACTTCAGAAACACCCGCCACGCCGTGGTCCGGGATATTGCTGGCCTCAGATGCGCCCACTCGCCAGGATGCTCGACCGATCCGGACCATCGGTACCCTCGATCGAGGTGCATGTCGATCGACCCAAGTTTCCAGTGCCCAAGCGGAAGCGCTCGCTAGGAGGGCCAGAGTAAGGAAAGGGCATGCAAGAAGAGGGTCCTGACTCCGCGAGGAGCCGTGAGGACCTGAGGGTTCATCTAGAGAAGCATCACCAGCGACGCGGCGATGATTTACGTGATCACTTGCAGCGTCGTCGCGCTCGCGACGGACGGATGGCCCCTGGAGGCGAGAGTTCCTTCCACAACTCTCGCCTTAAGAGCGAGGAGGAGGTCCACTCCTCCGACTCTTTGGGGAGTCACGATCCGCACTCCCCGGCACGGTCTCCGGGCCGGGGTTCAGGTGGACGGTAGGATTCCCCCTACGGCGTCGGATGCCAAGCGTTCTCCCGATGGCTGCGTCGTGTGGCGTGGCCTGAAAGGTTTCGCCCGGCCTCCATCGAAAAGTACGACGGCACCACTAACCCCAAGGAGTTCTTGCAGATCTATACCATGATGGTGCATGCCGTTGGCGGGTCTGAGAAGGCTATGGCCAACTACTTCCCAACGGCCTTGACGGGGTCCGCCCGGTCCTGGCTGTTGAACCTCCCGCGGGAATCAGTGCGCTCGTGGGAGGAGTTGTGCGGCCTCTTCGTCGCCAAATTCCAAGGCTCCTTCGCACAGCCGGGCGTGGAAGATGATCTTCACACCCTCGAGCAGGAAAAAGGGGAGTCGTTGCGCGACTTCATTCGGCGATTCTGCCACTATCGCAACACGATCCCCCGAATTTCGGAGCAGTCGGTCGTCATCGCCTTCCGAAGAGGTGTTCGCGACTGCAAAATGCGGGAAAAGATGGCGACCCGCAACATCGCCACCACCTCCGAGCTCTTCTCCCTAGCGCACAAGTGCACGAGGGTGGTGGAGGCTCGGGGGCCGGTGTCTAGCGCCGCACGAGGGTGCGGCGGGGATGAAGCCAGGACCTCAAGGGGCCTCGGCCCTGCAAGCAAGAAGGCGCAGAGGCGTGAGGCGGTTGAGACCGGGTGGGTCCTGACCGCTGAGCGCGAGCATGAAGACGCCCGGCCACGAAGGCGTGACCACCACGGCCAGCGGGATGACCGCCGCGGCCGGAGGAACGGCCGTTGCAAGGAGAAGGAGGGCAAGCCTTTCTGCCCGATTCACAGGACCAACACTCACGATCTGGACAGTTGCCAGGTTGTGAGCAAGATGGTCGAGCAGCGGCTCAAGGAGCGCCGCCCCTCGTGACGACGATCAAGACGAAGACCCTGCCTCGCTGGCCTTCCAGTAGGCATACCACACCATGGCGTACATTCATGGTGGCTCGTCCACCTACCCCTCCAACACGTCCTACAAGCGGCTGAGGAGGGAAGTCCTGCTACTGGCCGATTTGGGCGTGGTTTGATGTTGAAGTGGTCGGAGGAGCCGATCACCTTCAGTCGGGCTGACCACCCTGAGAGCACTGCCGGCATAGATCACCTTCCAGTCGTGGTTTCGCCCACGATCTAGAACATGAAGCTTGGGCGAGTGCTCGTGGACGGAGGGAGCTCCATCAACCTCCTGTCCTCGAAGGCATTCCGGGTGCTCCAAATATCGAGCCAGGAGCTACGGCCAGCCTTGCCCTTCTACAGCATAGCCCCGGGGGCTGGCTCGATCCCCCTGGGCCAGGTGCTCCTCCCCATCACCTTCGGGGAGGAAAGTAACTACCGTACGGAGCTGGTCGACTTCGAAGTCGCCGATTTCGACCTCCCGTACAATGCAATACTTGGCCGACCGGCGCTGGCCAAGTTCACGGCGGCAACCCACTATGGATACATGGTGGTGAAGATACTAGGGCCTGGTGGCCCCATAGTCATCCGGTGGGCAGAAGCTTTATGTTGCAATAAGCACGCTTGGACTCGGCCGCTGCCACTGCTGCGTGAAGCCGATGATGCCGCCTTCCGGAGCCTCAGCGCAGACCATTGCCGGCGTACTCTGCTGTTGGGTACCCTCTTCGCCGCACAAAGCGGTCAACACGGCGTCGACATCGCCGACCCGCGTGGCGCCCGGCGGCGGTGGCGAAGACGCTCGCCGCCCGGCGAAAGCCCACGTGGCGCCGGCGGCGGTGGGCGACGCCTCGCCGCCCGACGAGCAACCCGTGGCGCCCAATGAGCAGGTGGGCGAAGACGCCTGCTCGCCGCCCGCGAAACACGTGGCGCCCGGCGGTGGCGGCTCATACTCGCCGCCCGAAAGCAACTTCCACGTGGCGCCCGGCGGCGGTGGGCGAAGCAGCCCACGTGGCGCCCGGCGGGGTGGGCGAAGCACGCTGCCGCCTGGGCGAGCAGTGGGCGAGCACGCCTCGCCGCCTCGCCGCAAGGCAAAAGGTGGTGCGAGGTGGCTTCACCCGAAGGCTCTTCCCTGTCGTACCTTTTGGGCGGCAGGACAGCAAAGGTCGCACTGGCCAAAGCTGCGAGATTTTCTGCATAAGCCCATTCCTCCGACGCCCTCACCAACCTCGCAAGAAGGGTCACATCCAAGGGCGGGACCGAGGCGAAGCCATCAAGATTTAATGAGGCCGAGGAACGGACAAAGACGGGAAGGGGCAACAAATGTATGAAGATAAGCATGATGACCCTCCTGGCACCTGCCTGCCCAGCCTATATAAGGTGCCTCGGTGCATGGGGAAAAGGGGTCAAGGTTGAGGAGAACAAGCAAGAGTACCGCAGAGAGCCTAAGGAAGAACTGTAATTCCCAAGCTTTGTATTGGCGGTTTCCAAACACTCTATAAGCAATCTAGCAGAAGTAAGGTCGCATTCGAGGAAAAGGGGCCCGAACTCGGGTAAAAATGTGTTGTTCCTAGTTCTTAGTGGTCAAGCTCGTTGCGGGGAGTTCCTAGGGTTTCCCTCGCTAGGTTTAGCCCGTGAGCAAGACGCCTCCAACAAAACCCGTCCAGTAGACTCGGGCTGTCAGCGGAATACGCCGACAGGGCGCCAGTAGGGGGCTAGTGGTTGGCTTTTTCCGGCTAACTCCCGGTGAACCGGTGTTCGCGATTCGTACAAGCTCGTGCATCGAAGATGGCGGATCTCAAGACCAGATATCGCGGTGGCGTGTGACGACCAGCGCCTCGGCCGTCCGCGGCCGAGGGACGCTCTCACCCCGCCGCGGGGCGGCGCACTGCTCCCGCAGGCCGGGAGCAATTCCGTCGTCGCAGTCGGCCTTGAGGCGCCACCGCCAGAACTTGCACGCCGCTCGTGTTTTTCTAGACCACCGCCGGTGGAGTTCGCGGGACTCCCGGCCACTCCGTGGTCTGCGGGCATTGCTGGCCTCGTGGATGCGCCCAACTCCGTAGGGTCCCGCCAGTCAGTACCAATCGTATTTTGACGCCTAAGGCGCATCTGGCGCTCTCGAGCCTCCCGCCGCTTAACGAAAAAGCCACGGCAGGGGGCCGGGTCAGGAAAGGGCGCACAGAACCCCCGGTCCCCTTCCTCGAGGAACTGGGGACCTCCGCTCTCATTCGACGAGAGCCCGGCACATGGCGATGACCTCATGGCCGCTCGCCGCCGCCGGACTAAGAGCGCCGCCACGGTAAGTAGGTGGCGGCCGACGATGAGAGTCCCCATGGCTCTCATCCTCGAACCAGAGGAAGTTCACCTCCGCTTACGCAGAGCTCGCCTCGCGCCCATGACGATCGCGGACCGGCCTCGATGGGCGGCTTGGTTCTCTACTGGCGTCGGTGCAGCCTTCTCCCGCGATTGCGCCACAGAATCTGCCGAACTGTTCGCCCGTATGCCATAGAAAATATGACGGCACCACTAACCCGAGGAGTTCTCCAAATCTACACGACGATAGTGCGCAGGCGTTGGCGGATCCGAAAAAGTCATGGCTAACTACCTCCCAACAATTTTGACAGCTCTGCTCGCCTCTGGTGCTAAATCTCCCCGCTGGTCGGGCACTCGTGGGGAAAGTTGTGCAACATCTTTGTCGCCAATTCTCAGGGCTCCTTCACTCAGCCCGGTGTGGAGGATGACCTCCACGCCCTAGAGCAAGAGAAGGGGGAGTCGCTTCGCGACTTCATCCGGCGGTTCTGCCACCGCCGCAATGTAATCCCCATATTTCGAAAGCAATCGGTCGTCATCGCCTTCAAGAGGGGCGTACGCGACCGCAAGATGAAGGAGAAGATGGCCACCCGCACCATCAACTCCACCTCCGAGCTCTTCTCCCCACATAAGTGCGCATGGCGCGGATGGCAAGGCAGCGCCTGCCCCAAGGGTGGCCACGGCAGGATGAGGCCGACCTCGAAGAGGTCCCGCCGCCGAGCAAGAAAAGCGCGAAGCGAGGCGAATGAGACCAGTAGAGTCTTGGCCGCCGAAGCGACGACGAAGAAGATCCCGCGCCTGAGCGCATCGCCATGACGGCGTGAAGACCGCCAAGGCGGTGTGGTGACCGTCTGTGACGGGCGTGGTGATCGCCAGAATCGACGTGATTTACCGCCCATGTCGTGGGAATGACCGCCGCGATCAGAAGAGGGCGAGCCCTATTGCCCAATACACAAGACCAATACCCATGACCTAGATAGTTGCCGTCGTGGACAAGATGGTGGAGAAACGGCTAAGGAGCGCCACCGACGATGATCAAGATGAAGATCCTCCGCTGGCCTTCCAACAGCCGATCACGGTGGCCTATATTCATGGTGGATCGCCCACCCTCCCTCCAACGCCGCTCACAAACGGCTGAAGAGGGAAGTGTGTGCCACCACATCGAGCTCGGAGGCGGGTCGGATGCTGAAGTGGTCTGAGCAAACTCTCACCTTGATCGCCGACCATCCCGAGGGCGCCAACGGCCTGGGGCACCTCCCGGTCGTAGTGTCGCCCACCGTCCGGAACGTGCGGCTCACCCGCGTGCTGGTGGACGGGAGTTCTATCAACCTCCTGTCCTCCTCAGTGTTCTCGGCGCCAGATCTGCGGCAGATTCGCGCCACCGCTTCTTCTTCGGGTAGCCCCAGAGGCTGGTTTGATGCCCCTAGGACAGGTGCACGCCCCCGTTACCTTCAAGGAGAGGGACAATTACCGCACCGAATTGGTGGATTTCGAGGTCGCCGACTTCGACCTCCCCTATAATGCCATACTCGGCCGACCGGCGCTGGCCCAGTCCATGGCGGCCACCCACTGCGCGTACATGGTGGTGAAATGTCTGGCCGCCCCATTGTGGTCGGTGGATAAGGCCGAGGCCTTGCGCTGTTAAGGTTGCGCAGACTGGCCATGCCACTGCTTGGCGCCAGACGCCGCTTCTCGAGAGCCCTCAGTTCGGACTGCGCCTCACCCGGCTCCTCCGGTGAGGTTAAGGTGGTCGCCTTCGAGCGCGCGTAACCCCGAAGATCACAACATTGGCGCCAACCTCGGCGCCAATAGGAAGACGCGCGTCACCTTCCTCCAGCCAATTCCGACGTGTTCGCTCGGGCGACCGTCCGATATGGCTAGGGTCCCTAGGGAGGTGATCGAGCACCGATTAACAACGCCTCGAGGCGCGCCGGTCCGGCAGAAGGTCCGGAGGCGCCCGAAGCCGCCAAGACGCCATTCAAGAGGAGGTGGAGAAGCCGCTGAGCGCTGATCGTCCGGGAGGTCTCTCATCTGAGTGGCTCGCCAACCCGCTGTTTCGCCAAGAAGTCCAACGGAAATGGCGATGTGTGTCGATTTCACCGACCTCAACAAGGCTCGCCAAGGACCTTACCGCCGCCGCTGGTCGATCTCATTGTTGACTCCACGGTACCGGTGCGAATGTTGTGCTTCGGATGCATACCCGGTACCACCAGATTAGCATGGCGCTTGAAGATGAAGAGAAGACCGCTTTTGTAACCCCTACGGGTGTCTATTGTTATGTAAGGATGGCTTTTGGTTTAAAGAATGCTGGTTCCACTTACCAACGTGCCATGCACATTACCTTCCGCCCCCAGATAGGGCGAAATCTTGAGGTTTATGTTGATGATTTAGTTGTGAAGATCAAAAAGAATGAAGAACTGATCCAAGACCTGGAGGAGACCTTCGCTAACCTCCGGAAGAACTGCTTGAAGCTCAACCCGGAAAAATGCGTGTTCGGTGTGCCCTCCGGCAAGCTATTGGGCTTTCTGGTGTCCAGCCGGGGCATTGAAGCCAACCCCGATAAGATATCGGCCATCGAGCACATGAAGCCGCCTTGTGTGACTCAAGTAAGTCCAATGCCTGGCCGATCGCTCGCCTCCCCTGGGCGGTTCATTGCGGTGGGAGAGAAAAGCTTGCCCTGTTTAAGGCTCAAGAAGACAAACCACTTCGAGTGGATCAAGAAGCCCGAAGGCGTTTGAAGAATTGAAGCGGTACCTCTCTCTCCCTTGTCTTTGGTTTCCGACCGTGAGCTGCTGTTCTCAGACATAGCCGCCACCCCGAGGTGGTGAGCGCTGTTGATTGCGAGAGGGAAGGCGACCAAAGGCCGTGTACTACATCGACAAGGTATCGACGGCCGAGACCCGTACCCACAGCTCGAAGATGTTGTACGCGGTCCCGTGGCGCCCGTGAAGTTGCGCCATTATTTCCAGGCGGAGATTACCGTGGTCACGGCCTACCTCCGCGAGATCCTTCATAACCGAGAAGCCGAGGGCCGGATTGCAAAATGGGCGGTGGAACCGGGGAATTCAACCTCAAATTTGTACCCCGTGACCGCCATCAAAAGTCGGTGGCGGAGTTCGTTCTTGAGTGGACTCAGACTCCAAGCCGAAGATACTCCCGCGCCTCTCCCCGACCTTGTTCTTTGATGGTTCCTTCAGTTGGAGGCGCGGGCTGGGTCGCCTGTGGTCTCCCGACCGGGACGCCCTCCAAGATGTGGTCGCCTCGAGTTCAAAGCCACAAACAACATAGCTGGCACGAGGGCTCGCCGCAGATTATGACGCTTGCAGACGGGCATTCGGCGTCTCCAAGTCAAGGGAGACTCCCTGCTGGTCATCAATCAAGCGCGGAAGGAGTTCCAATGTTCTGACCCCACCATGGCGGCGTACATGGCGGAGGTCCGGAAAATGGAGCGTCATTTTGAAGGTTCGGGATATACCCATGTCCCCCGACGCGACAATCTCCTTGCGGACGGGCTTTCGCAGCTCGCGTCCTCAAGGGCTCCTGTTCCGGTCGGAGTCTTCGAAGAAAGGCTATCGCGACCGTCCATCGCGGCCCCCGATTCGGGTGGGGACGATGGTGTCACTGCCGCAACCCGATCCCAAAGGGACGGCGGAAGGCCGTTATGCCTCCACCAGTAGAAGGCGGGTACACTCGTCATGGCCCCCGCCTCGAGGGAAAGACAAGCAGGCCCGCCAAACCCTGTCAGGAGGGAAGGCGGCGGCGCTAAGGCGGCGCCAGGAAAAGCTTCGGCCAATGAGTACCCGGCGAGCACCGAGTGGTCGCCAGACTTGGCCAGAAGATCGGTGGATGGATCCTATCTTAGCCTTCTCGTGACCAAGTGATCCCCGACGATGATGCCTCACCGAGAAGATCGCACGAAGGCCAAGTGCTATACCCGGTAGGAGGGGACCTATATCGCCAGGCGTAAACGGAGTTCTGGCCGGTGCATCACTGGGAAGAGGGAGCAACTCGCTCTCGATATCCATGGAGGCGCAAAGGGAGCCATATGTCCGCCGAACGTACTGGTCGAAAGCGCCCGCTCGGGATTTTATTGGCTCATCGCCTCCGTGATGCTTGCGAGCTGGTGAGGACATGCGAGGCTTGTCAGTTCTTCGCCAGGCAAATCCACCGACCAGCCCAGGCTCTGCAAACCATCCCGCTCTCCGGCCGCTTTTGCGTCCGGGGCTGGATATCTTGGGTCCGTTCCCGCAGGCCACAGGGGGCTTCACCCACCTCTCGTCGCCATCGATAAGTTTACAAAGTGGGTTGAGGCCGAGGCGATGCGTACATCACGGCCGCCGCCGCCAAGTTTATGCGGATCTTCGCCGCTTTGGAGTCGCTTAATCGCATCATCACCGGCTAACGGACCCAATTCACCAAAGACGGCTTTTCCGAGTTCTGCGATGAAATGGGCACCAAGGTATGCTTTGCTTCGGTGGCCCATCCTATGAGCAACGGGCAAGCGGAACGCGCCAACGCGCTGGTGTTGAAGGGCCTCAAGACAAGAGCGTTTGATCGACTTCACAAAAGGGGCGCGCGGTGGACGGAAGAGCTCCCGGCCGTGCTGTGGTCGCTCCGCACCACACCCAGCCGTGCCACAGGCGAGACGCCTTTCTTCCTGGTATACGGGCAGAGGTCGTTCTCCTCCTCCGTCTCTCGGCTCCCCGCTGCCTCGGCATTCAACGAAGATGACCAAGAGGATCTCCACGAGAAGATGTCAACCTTTTGAGGAGGTGCGGATCGTCTTTGCTCGCCGCCCGCTACCAAAGAAAGTCTCAGCGGTACCACGCCACCCGGTCTCTGAGAGAACACCGGCGTAGGCGACTGGTCTTGCTTGAATTCAGACGATGCTTGGTTGTACAAACCGTCTCCTCGATGGAGGGCCCTTCAAGGTGGTCTTAGTATCTCGGCCCGGCGGTCCGGCCATCGAGGACGGCGAAGAACCGATTTAATTCCTATAACATAGAGTTATCATGAAGTTCTATCCATGAAGGACTTGTAAGTTTTCTTTGCCGCCCTTGATGACCATGAGGTAAGACTCTCCCTTGGCTGGTTGGCGGCTTCTGGCGGTTAGTAAGGTTGTCGCCTAAAAGGCTTTCAATTTACCATTGTCGTCCATTTCTTTGCCCATAGAAGCAAGTTCTTTGTGCATGAATGTCGCTGGTTCCGTGTGTTGGCTAATTCCTTGATGATCCGTAAGAGTCACCTGGTGCCTGTGTCCGACAAGGACGGGCGACCAGGGGGCGGGCTAGGTACGGTGCTCAAACGCGGCTCGCACGCCTCGGGTTGGCTCCCTGAAGCACCGCTGGTTGTCACCGCGAGCATCGTTAGTCTAGTACCCCTCCTGGAAGCCCGCTGCTTTGACGCACAGCGCCATGGTTTGACTTCCGAGAAATCGCAAGGACTTAGAAATCAAAAGGGAACCAGGCTCATTCCATGCGGGACCTATATCGCTCGGATTTATCTCACGATGCCTACTCATTCTGCTGTCAGAAGATGCCCGGCTTCTTCGTGGTCGCCAGAGGCTCGGGTGGTCGCCCCAAGCTCCTTCGTGGTCGCCTCAAGCTTCTCAAGTGGTCGCCCAGGGGCTCGGGGCCGGTCGCCCTAAGCTCCTTCGCCGCCCGAGTCTCCGTGGTCGCCAGAGACTTGGGGCTAGTCGCCAGCTGATATAAAAAGCAAGATAAGTGCTACTTGTCGATTTTCGACCATTTCCTTATGTGCATATACTAAGATGGGTCAAGTTATGCGTGATTGTCACAAGTGCCAAAAATTAACGGCCCTCATGATCGAAGGAGATGTGTTAAAAGCATTAACGTCGTGCGCCAAGCAACCGGGTGCAAGTTAGACGTGGTACTTCGGACACGGCTCAGACGCTTCGGGTTGGTTTCTCTCAAGCACCGGTTGTCACCGCTGAGTGTCGCTGGTCTAAATACACTTCCGGAAACTTGTTGCCTTGCCACGTTACGCTGCGACGCGCTTTCAGGCGATCATCAGGGTCCCAATTCCAGAAGGGTTTGAACCAAGTGACAATCCCGCGCAAAGACCAAGCTACGTCTAGCGTCTCCTGCCGGACTCAGGGCCGATTTTTGCCTAAGTCCCGTATGACTTGTGTGATCCTTACTTGTGTTTGCAGCAAGCACGCGTAATCACTGGCGGAACTCAAAGATGCTGCCCTAACCTAAGCGTTCCTCAGTCATTCCAGCCAAGTTAAAAGGCTGGCCGCTTAACGGTTTAATCTAACAAATTTGATCGCACAAAACAAAAGAACCGGCAAAATAGCGTTAAACCCAGAAATGTCTGATCTGCTAAGTACCACTTAAGTGTTTGTACATGCAGGTAGGTCAAGCAAAAAAAAGAGAAAAGCAAAATGAACCAAGAAGCTGCCTGCCCTTCACTCGTCGCCGACGCCGATGTTGTCGCCTCGCCGCCTTCCACGACCCAATGGGTGGAGACATCCATGACCGTTGCTCAACTTGCAAGATCTCACCCACGCGTTCGGCGGCCTGCCGCAGCACTCGCCCGCTCAAGGCTTCGTCTTCCTCAACACCGGCGTCACCACGCCAAGGATCGAGGGCGCGTGCGGGTCGCCCAAAGAGCGGCGATAGGTCGCGGTCATGATCGCGACTCTCGACCTTCCCCGTGGATCGAGCGGCTAGGGCTTCGGCGTTCCGAGCGCCTCCGCGTTCGGTTGGTCGCGTGGGCGAATTGTAATGCGAGTCCTCAAATGCCGCTGCTCAGCCACCCCCAAGGGTTCTGCACCTCTTCGTCGGCGCTGGAAGGCCTTCTTGAGCATGACGGACGGAGTTGCGCCGCAGCGGAAGGACTCCACTTCGAGGTCTTGCGCCGTCTCCGCCCTCGCGGCCGATCTTGCCCTCTCGGCCAGGCTCGCATGGCGGCGATCGGTTCTTCTTGCGCCAATGCCGTCTCCGCCGTGTCCGCCTCAACCGCTTCCTGCAGCGAAGCCCTCACCGACGCTTAGCCGGGCAATGTCGGCCCGGTTGGCGGTGCGGCAAGAGTCGTGCCCAGTGTTGCGATAAATCGCTGAGCCCGGTGAAGAGCTCGACGTGGCGTTCGGTGGGGGCCATGGCGGCGCGGGGTGCGAGGCTCCTGAGGCATCGGGCGCTGGTCACCCGCCCGACCCTCTCTGGCGGCAATGCCGGGGTATTGGCGGGCGACGGCCGGTGGCGCTGGTGGCGTTCCGCCTTGGGCGTCTCCGAGGGCCGCCTTGGCGGTGCCCTCAGCCGAGGCCGCCATTGGGAGTGTAAGGCCACCTTATTGATGGTGGCCTGGCTCCTATAGCGTTAGTTGGCGCCATGGCCGCTGAGGCCACGCCGAGGAGGAGTCGAGCCGGGCGCCACGGAGACGCCGGCGCGAGGAGGAGACGCCGGGCAGCGCCGCGAGGCGGCGCCACCGGCGATGGAGTCGAGATTAGGCGGCTTGCGTGGGCCTGTGAAGAATCCGCCACGATGGGGCTCGTGGCGGCGAAGTTTGCTCAAGGCCCACGCTGCCCTCTTGGAGTCCGGACCTGCAGGTGTCGGGGCATGCGATCGCTTGCCCGCGCCCGACGCTGGCGGGCAAGTGTCCTCGATCACCCGGGCAGCTGGCCGGCACTGGCAGTCCTGTGGAGTCCATTGGCGGGAGCAGCCTTACGACCCTTAGGCACTCCGCGTGCTCCAGATTAGCAAGCGGCTGGGCCGCCGCCGAAAGGGTGCTTGGGCGGAACCGGCAAAGATAAGTACGGCGAGCCATCGGCCCTGGAGCTGCTCATCCAAGTTCCCCACGCCTGGCAATGGACAAAAAGTGGCTGCCGGTTGGTGGGAGACCGCAAAAAAGAGCATGTACGCAAGAAAAAGTTAAAGAAAGACGAAGACTCACGTCCGCCACACGCGCTGCGTGCCGTTGCCGCCCAGATATCGCCATGCGGGGTGGACGCGGTGGCGAAGAGGGCTGATCCTCCGGGCCACGAAGTCCCGTGCTACTAGCCCCCCAGACAGTCCGGCTTCCCGCAATCGGAGGACGCGGGTCGCCATTGCGCGAATTCATTGCCTCGACCGAGAGTTCGATCCTCGATAGCCTCGGCGGCCCGGTGGCACGTTCAAAGCGCCGACGCCATTGTCATCTTGATGTACCATTATTCGCGCCATGATCTCCGGCTGACCGGGGTGAAGGGGATGTAGCGGGAGGCCATCCTGTCTCCTGCAGCGGAAGTAGCAGCCTCACTATCTCATTGTCGGCATGAGGCGCGACAAAGAAAGAAGTAGCGGAAGAGTGGAAGATTCGGCATCACCCCATGAACATTTCACGAGGTGTGCAAAATGGAAAGAAAGATAATAGAGTTGGGGTGAGGTGAAGGTGGTGGATCTCGAGAAGTGAAGGACTGTGAGGAAGAACTCGAAAATGGCGGAACCAGCCCGCCATCATGGCCTAAGTGTGGAGAAGGATTTGCGCCGAAGGCACCGCGGCGTGGAGGTCCCCGCCGGAGGCGGAAGGTGCCCTCCGACGCCAGATGGATGATTCCGCCCACCGCATGGGAGTCCGCGGTGGAGGCTGGGAATGTAGGCGCCATAAGGAAGACGAAGGTTTTTTTTAGCAAAGAGATTGAAGGAGTAGAAGATGGGGTGAGCAAGGAAGAAGAAGGCGTAAAAACCGTTTGATACAGATGAACCTATCTATATATGTGCCCCTGCACCGACGGTTCACGGGGAAGACAAGATCGTGCGTCGCCTCGGGTCCCGAGAAAAATCTGCAGACACGCGAGGGGAATCGAGGCGGTCGTATTCTCATGAGTGGTGGCCCCACCCAGAGCACGCTAGGCATTTAATGAAGGTTCTAAAGTAAGCTTTGATACGCGCTCGAGTATGGCCCGGCTATCGCTTGCAGATTGCTACACTGGGTACCTTCTTCGCACAAAGCGGTCAACACTACGGCCGACACGTCCGACCCACGTGGCGCCCGGCGAAAGGTGGGCGAAGCACGCTCGCCGCCGGGCGAAGCAGCCCACGTGGCGCCCGCGAAAGCAGCCCACGTGGCGCCCGGCGAAAGGGTGGCGAAGCACGCCCGCCGCCTGTGAGCGATCCAAGTGGCGCCGACGAGCGGTGGCGAAGACGCCGCCCGGCAAGCCGCACCACGGGCGCCCGGCGAAAGGTGGGCGAGCACGCCCTTTTCGCCCGCCGCAAGGCAAAAGGTGGTGCGAGGTGGCTTCACCAAGGCTCCTTCCCTGTCAGTCTGCTCGGCGGCAGGTGACAGCGAGCGGTCGAACTGTCAAACTGCGAGGATTTCTGCTACAAGCCCATTCCTCTGACGCCTCTCACCAACCTGTCAAGAAAGGGTCACATCCCGGGCGGACCGGGCGAAGCCATGCGTCGGCATTTAATGAGGCCGAGGAACGGACAAAGACGGAAGGGGTAATAAATGTATGAAGATAAGCATGATGACCCTCCTGGCACTCGCCTTACCGGCTCGCCTATATAAGGGCCTCGGTGCATGGGGAAAAGGGGTCAAGGTTGAGGAGAACAAGCAAGAGTACCGAAGAGAGCCTAAGGAAGAACTGTAATTCCCAAGCTTTGTATTGTGCCGCTTCAAACACTCTCTATAAGCAATCTAGCAGAAGTAAGGTCACATCCGAGGAAAAGGGGGCCTGAACTCGGGTAAAAATCTGTTGTTCCTAGTTCTTAGTGGTCAAGCTCGCTTCGGGGGAGTTCCTAGGGTTTCTCGCTAGGTTTAGCCCGCCGTGAAGACGCCTCCTTCCGAACAAAACCCGGTCCGTAGACTCCGGGCCTGTCAGGCGGAATACGCCGACACCCGCGCCTCGCCCAGCTCGGCCAGCGAGGTAAAGGTGGTCTCCCTGAGTGAGGGCGAGTCCGGGAAGCCCGTCTTCATTGGCGCCAGCCTCAACGCCAAATAGGAAGACGCGTTCGTCACCTTCCTCCGGTCTAATTTTGACATGTTCGCCTAGCAACCATCCGATATGACTGAGGTCCCCAGAGAGGTGATCGAGCACCGACTGGCAACTCTCCCCGAGGTGCGCCCGGTCTGCCAAAAGGTCTGGCGTTAGGCACCAGAGCGGCAAGACTCCATTCGGGAGGAGGTAGAGAAGCTGCTGCGCGTAGGGATTGTTCGGGAAGTCTCTCACCATGAATGGCTTGCCAACCCTGTGCTTGTCAAGAAATCCAACGGGAAGTGGCGGATGTGTGTCGACTTCACCGACCTCAACAAGGCCTGCTCGAAAGATCCTTACCCCCTGCCACGCGTCGATCTCATCGTCGACTCGACGGCGGGATGCGAGCTACTGTGTTTTCTGGATGCGTACTCCGGGTACCACCAGATTAGCATGGCGGCGAAAGACGAAGAAAAAACCGCTTTTGTAACCCCCATGGGTGTTTATTGTTATATCAAAATAGCTTTTGGGTTAAAAAATGCTGGTTCTACTTATCAACACGTCATGCATATTACTTTTCGTCCACAGATAGGGCGCAATCTTGAGGTGTACATCGACGACTTGGTCGTAAAAGTGAAAAAGAGCGAAGAACTGATAGAAGACCTGGAGGAAACCTTTGCCAACCTTCGGAAGAATTGCTTAAAGCTCAACCCCGAGAAGTGTGTGTTCGGTGTGCCCTCCAAGAAGCTGTTAGGATTCCTCGTGTCCAAAGGGCAGCGAGACCAACTCGACAAGATTGCCGCCATTGAACACATGAAGCCACCCGCCGGCTCAAACAGTGCAAGGCTCGGGTGGTCGCCCGCCTCCTCAGCGATTTATTGCGGTTGGGAGAAAGAAGCCTACCTTTATTCAAGTCAAGAAGAAGACAAACCACATCGAGTGGACTGAGGAGGCTCAACGAGCGTTTGAAGACTTGAAGCAGTACCTCTCCTCCCCGCCAGTGCTGGTCGCCCCCAAGCCCGGCGAACCATTGCTCCTGTACATCGCTGCTACCCAGTAGTGGTGAGCGCGGTACTGATGGCGGAGAGGGAAGGCGTTCAGAAGCCGGTCCACCACATCATCTAGGTGCTACATGAGGCGGAGACCAGGTACCCGCAAGCACAAAAGATATTGTACGCTGTCCTGGTGGCGTCCAGGAAGCTGTGGCACTACTTACAGGGGTGAGAAGTCACGGTGGTCACTACCTACCCCCTGCGAGAGATCCTTCACAACTAGGAAGATGAAGGCCGCATCGCCAAGTGGTTGGTGGAGCTGGGGGAATTCTGTCTCAAGTTTGTACCCCGCACCGCCATCAAGAGCCAGAAGCTGGCGGAGTTTGTTACCGAATGGACTTTCGCCACTCCTGAAGCTGAAGAAACACCCGCGCCTTCCCCCTGGACCTTATTCTTCGACGGCTCCTTTAGGCTCGAAAGCGCGAGGGCTGGAGTAGTCCTGGTCTCCCCGATTGGCGACATCCTCCAGTATGTGGTCGCCCTCGACTTCAAGGCCACCAACAACATCGCCGAATATGAGGGCCTACTGGCAGGGCTGCGCGCCACCTCGGCGTTAGGCGTTCGGGCCTCCAAGTCAAAGGCGACTCCCTGTTGGTCATCAATCAAGCGCGGAAAGAATTTCAATGCTCTGACCCTACCATATCCAAAAGTAAATCCAAAACTCCTGCTTTGTAAAAAATCTACTGGATGCGTGCAGTGGTTCAATATCGATAATGCCAGTTGTCAGTGTACTTTGCACTGGGGTACCCTCTCCGCGCAGATTAGTGGGCCCAAGAAGTAGCCTAGCCCATGTGGCGTTGGCCACTGCCGTGGCGGCTTGGCGAAAGAAGCGGCGATCATGCCGCCGCTTCGGGCGTGAAGCCTCGTGGTCCCCTCGAGAGCGGTGGCGGTCATGCCTCGCTCATCGGGCGTCGGCCTCGTGGCGGCCTCGCAGGCATGTGGGCGATCAAGCCCGCCACGGGCGTCGGCTTAGGTGGTGGCCTGGCGAGCGGGAAGGCGTTCGGGCCCCCCTCGTTAGGCCACGAAAGCAGCCAAAGGAATGAGGAGAAGGTTTCGCTTCGAAGTATCCTTCCCCTGACACGCTGTGTCAGGGCATTGATTGTGAAGAATGCTGCTATCGACACGACGACGGCGCATCCCTCTGACACCTCTCACCAAACCTGTCGCAGGAGCGTTATATCCCGGACGGACCGGGCGAAGCCATACAGCGGCATTAAATGGGGTTTGAAGGACAAGGCTACAGCGACGGGTGTAATAAATGAGTCATGAGTCGGTGTAAGGCTGGAATGATGGGTGTAATTAATGAGTTGTAGATCAGTATAGCGTCACCTTCTCACCTGCCCGGGCCAACCCCGTCTATATAAGGGCGCTATGGTGCATAGGAGAGGGGGGACGAACGGCGCTATGCTCTAGAAAAAAAAATCTATAGCAGCCAAAGAGGTGGAACTACCGACTGACGGTAGTACCAGCTTCTCCACTATGGTAGTACTATTGGCTTCTCCACTACGGTAGTAACGGTCCCTGAGGATAGAGTTGAGTTTACAAAGAAATTTTTTTATGCATCAAAGAACCAGCATGAACTTCAACAAATTGTAAAATATAGTTGCAAACTTTAGTCACATACAACAAAGAGTAGGTGCATGAGCTTCGACTATTTCTAAAATACATTGGCAAATAATAGCATCATGCAACAGAGAGCTAGAGCAAGTGGGATTGAGAAATTAACACATGGTGAGACTCAAACTACTAGACAAAACCCATTTTAATAGAACAACATCCTACACTAGTAATCCTATCTTCCAACCAAACACCAAAACCAGTAAAAGGCTAGAAACATATCCTTAGCCTATACTAGCTATATTTTTGCCCAGCGCATTCACTTGGAACTTTCATTTGATAATGATCATCTTCTCTGCAAGCCCAAGTCCTTGTCTTGTTTATCAACACATGATGAATTACCTTTACTTCAAGATCTTATTTTGATGCTCATCAACATATAATGACATGCTTCATCCTGAACCTTGACTTAATGGCCATCAACATATGATTTCATCCAAAATCGTCATCATTATTTGGCTTAACATATATCACTAACTCATAGAAAATATTAGTCTAACATATCCGGTTATCACTAATCACCAAGCATACATTAACATATAATGGAGAATCTAGATAATTTAATCTACCTCTTTGGTGATTGATGATAACCCAATTACAAATAATTGAATTTAAATCAACATAAGTATATTACACTATAAAAGCTTTATATAATCGAATGATGTGTTTCAAAATAAACATTCTCAATATATGTGGAAAAAAGGGATCGATACTAGTGAAACCTCAAGATATATAATGAACTACCCCTGAATGTGTGCATACATATATATGAATTGGAAACAATATACACATATCTAAGTTGAAACTGTTTGTATAGTTTACATTGTATTTTGAATCTAAAGAATGCAACAAGATATAATAATATGACATTAGATTCATACCTTTGAGATTTCTATTTTTCCATTCAAATGAGACTAATAAAAATCAGACTCAACAAGGGTGTTAGTCTTATATTTAGTTTTGTCATTTATCACCAAAACCAAATGAATGGAGTTCGAACTTACAGTGCTTCGATTCTCACAAATTAATCATTAGTCGTAATGTTACTTTCCATGAAGATTCTTTACTCTCATCGCGTAGTGATAATGTAGGTTGTTTATCCACAACTAAATCTGAAATTTTTGAAGCTACTTCAAGAATTGTAGAATTTGAGATAGTTCTATCTACCATTGATAATGATTCTTTAACTTGTTCTACTTCACAACTAATTTATGATATTGTATCTCATATCAATAATGATTATTGCATAGCTCGAGATAGACTAAGGAGGAATACTCAATTGCCTGCTAGATATCGTGACACTGATAATATGACCTGTTATGCTCTTCTTATTGCATAATATATTTGTGATACTTTTGAACCATCTTCTTATTTATAAGCTATCTCATGTGAAAACTCTTCTAAGTGCTTGACAGTTATAAATGAAGAAATTGAGAGCCTTCATAAAAATTGTACATTGGATTTGGTTGACCTTCTATAAGGTAATAGACCTTTAAAGTGCAAGTGAATATATAAGAAGAATAGTATTTCTGGAGTTAAACCTACAAGATGGAAAGCTTGGTTAGTGGTAAAAGGTTTTAACCAAAGGGAAGGTATTGACTTCAATGAAGTTTTTTCTCCTGTTGTACGTCACTCATTCATTTAGGTTATGTTTGCTTTTGTTGCTTTATTTGATTTTAAATTAGAGCAACTTCATGTTAAAACTGCCTTCTTATATGAAGATTTAGAAGAGAAGATTTTTATGACACAACCTAAAGATTTTGCTACTGTTGAAAAAGTGCATTTAGTTTGTTATTTAAAAAAGTGTCTGTATGGTCTAAAGCAAGCTTCTACACTATGGTATAAAAGGTTTGATTCCTTTATGATTACACAATAATCTTCTCTCATCAATTATAATAATTGTGTATACTTTAAATAATTTTCAAATAGATCTTTTGTCTATTTGTTGCTCTATGTTGGTGACATGCTTATTGCTTCTCATAACAAGTCATTGAATAATCAGCAGAAGGCTCTACTTATTCATGAATTTGAGATGAAAGATTTTGGTCCAGCAAAGAAAATTCTTGGGATAGAAATTCAGCGTAACTGCAAAGCTGATGAATTATTTCTATCTCAGAAAATCTACATTGAGAAGATTCACACTTTAAATTATCTTCAAGTCAATGTCCTACTAATGAAGAAGAGAAAGAGTATATGTCGGTGTTCCTTACTCTAGTGCAGTTAGAAATCTCATGTATGCTATGATTTACACTAAACCAAACTTGGCTCATGCAATTAGTGTGGTTAGCAGATTTATGCATAATGTTGGCAAAGAGTATTGGAATGCTATTAAGTGGATTTTTTGTTATTTGAAAGGAACTTTTGATTTTGACTTGATGTTTGATAAGAATAAAGTGAAGACAAATAATGTTGTTGGGTTTGTTGATTCGATTATACTTGTGATCTTGATAAACGAAGATCAATTTTTGGATATGTCGTTTATTTATGTGGTTCTGCAGTCAGTTGGAAAATATCTTTACAACTTATTGCTGCTCTTTCTACTACTAAAGCGAGTATGTTTTGGCTACAGAAGGTGTTAAGGAAGCCATTTGGTTGTGAGGTCTAGTTTCTGAACTTCGTATTTCACAGGAAACTATTACTGTTTATTGTGATAGCCATAATATTATTTGTTTGACCAAGTATGGTATGTATCATACCAAAACTAAGCACATTAATATCAAGTACCAATGTATCCGTGATATTATTGCTGAAGGACAAGTCGTTGTGGGAAAGATACACACTAATGACAATACCGCTGACATGCTCACAAAGGTACTTTCAAATACTAAGTTCAAGCATTGCCTGGAGAATAGTTGGTATTCATAGTACTTAATTACCCTTTGGGGTTTTTCAGAGAATATATCATTATGAATTTTGAGTCAATGGATGGTTTGTTAGAGATAAAGTTTACACAAATATCCCAATAAGAGTCCATATCTTGAACAACTCGAACTTAAACGGCTATATATAGTTAGCCCTACGTACAGGTAAATTGAACCAAATAATAGATTATCGCTTATGATATTTCCTCCTTAGTAAGATTTTCCACGTCAAAATTTATGTTCCATCTCTTGCGTCTCTGACCCTAAAATGCGCAGCGCCACGCTACATATCGAAGCATGCATGCAGTAGTGCACATAACACTCGCCATCTACATGTGCAGTGCCGTGTGGTGGCGCATTGGATGCAAAGTGCGCCATGCGAGCAGTAGATTGAAACAACTGTCCGAGAGCATCGTGGGCTCTGCAGTGCCCGCTGGTCGGGGCCTTGTTCGGCAAATCTGGCAGGCGTGCTTCGATGTGGCCGATCACTTCCTGTGCATGGCATGGCCTGTATAGCAACCAAAGTTCAGATATGCATGCAAGCATATAGGCCGAACTAGCAGAGGCGCTGGAAACGCACGAGCACCCCTCTCTCCCATGCACCAGCGCCAGTAAAAGATGATCTCTATCTTCGCGCAAGTTTTGGTCCGGCTTTCTGTTCAGCAAAACCTCTCTCCATTTCTTTAGGATACTTTTGGTTGAATGTAAAATTCGGGTCTTGCAAGTTCGGAGAGCTCAGTGCATGTCACAATGCATTCTAGTCTCTCAGAGAGATCTGATCAGCTGACTTGCACATCCTGCTGAACTGAAAAGAAGAAAAAAATGAGCTGTGGTCTTGACACGGCATGTGCTACACACACGTAAGAAAGAATTTGTAAGCCGGTGCATATAAAATCCCTGCCTCCAGTTCTGTTTTTCGGTGTGATACCCTCAAGCTCGTTTCACATCTGTTCAAACTCTGAATATATATATTCAGCGAGAGGAAGAAAAACATTTTAGCAGGTGCATCGGTGCACAAATTTCAAATGTGCAGAATAGACAGCACATGCAAATGCGGCCTAATACATGTACGATGACTTATATAGATACATATATGAGACATAAAAACAGGCACCATGGAGCCTAGGCTATATAATACTAGTTAAACTCAGCATTTTAAAATTTTTAAAAAATTACACATATAATACATAGGAAAATATATACATATACTCATGTTACTTAATTTCCTGGAACCATTTGATATAGCCATTGGTTTCTGACACAATGATTCCAAGGGGAATGTGATAATGCCAGAATTAGTTGCTTTTAAGTACAAGTAAGCCGGTGTTCTAAATCTTCCAAGGTATCATCATCCCTGTGAGCTCAGCCACAGCGAAGCGCAGTTGTCAGCTGACAGGCCAAAATTTCTGCACATGCCACATGGGGCTGCTCCTATCAGTTGAGGACGGCCCCCACCGGTGGAACTGAAAATCATCACTTAGATAAAGATGGAAGGATTTCTGAGGCCTCATCACGTCCACGTGTAATCTCCTCCCTCCGTCAATGTCTTCAGAAAAATTAGTAATTATTTAGCTTCTTTTAAAGGTTTTTACGAAAAAACCTTTTAGTTCGGTAAAATCGTGAATTTTTCGTGATATGACCTGAATAAATGCCAAAAAATGTGTAATTACAATTAGATCGTTCCAACTATTTTTCGCAAAAAACACCTTTCGATTTTGCACAATCGCGGTCAATTTTAAAAAAATACCGCCGAGAAAAACGAAATTGTATTTTTTGCAGAAAGAATTCGGTTCAAAATTTTTTTACGGATGCGGCATCGCACGCCTCGTATCCTACCTCCGTGAGCGCCCCTCAAAAAAATTATAGTTACGTGTAGGTCCTTTCAGCAATTTTTTACGAAAAGGAACTTTTGGTTCAGCAAAATCGCAGAGCTTTCGTGAAAGGACCCTAAATAAATGCTAAAAAAGGCATAATTACGTTTAGATCGTTCTAGCTATTTTTCACGAAAAGAACCTTTCATTTTAGCGCAATCGCAGACGTGCGTGGCGTGTCACGCCATGAAAACATCACTAGTTTCTACTATGATTGCACACTTTATACATATTAGAAAATTTCTAATGGGACTATACACTTTATACGCATAACTCTATAGTCTTATATGTTAGTTTTGTAACATCATATATCCAACACATATATTAAAAATTTGCTAAAAGTAGAGTATAAACTGTTCTAAGATCTTACAAATCCCAAACCACTAAAATAAGAATTAATTCAATCAACAAATTTGATCACTAAAGAGATGATATCTATACGTTTTTCAAACTTTTGGGGTGCCGGCACCCCACCTAGATCCGACCTGATACCCAGCCCACAGATTGCTTTTTTTTTGTGGCAATACGGTATCCTCAAATGTAGATTTCAAGGGTCAATGTAATCTTCTTTATAATAATAATAATAATAATAATAATAATAATAATAAATGTGCAGCTAATGGGCAAAAGGAAAAAGATCTGATTGGAAGCACAACAGCTTTAGAATGCCTGTTGTTTTTTGTTGTAAAGTATATATGAATTTCTTTCTTTTTGCCCCCTTAATTTTCTTTGAGTCCACCTGCTTCTCAATTGAACCTAAAGAAAAAACTACCAAATTTAAGCAAATTATGATTCTTCTTACGTCCATACCCATCAGTCTGGTGGAAGGTGAAATGGCATAATAATCCAGAGAAACAATAACAATCTGTCCAATTTCCCTTATTCTTGGGCATTGTCAATTCATCGCTTTCACTGCATTTGGCTGCTGAAGCATTCACATTAAGACTAAGCTAGAGACATTGATCGACTCACGCGAAACACATTATTCAGAATTCAGGACATCCACGGGTAACCTATCATGGATACACTGTGTGCAGTCAGCTAGACGCGAGCATCACGGTCAAACGAGTTAAACTCCCTGGCTGCAAGCCTGCAATTCTGAAAACAACGAAATGCTTCGCAAGCCGAAGAAACTACTACAGTACAGTCAAACTGCACTACCACAGTACTCTGTACTCCATGACATGCCGCCTGACGAGCAATCCAGCACTGTACTACCAGTGCCGGGATTCGCACGGCAACTTGCGCACGCATCATTGCTGCTTCGCTTTCTTTGCTCCGCATGGTCGGTCGCTTGCGGGATGCAGATTTGCCATCCTGCGATCTGCAGTACAGTAGGACGACGCGAGGATGCGATGCTAGCGCAGCCTCAGCCCTTGCTTTCCTCCGCTTCGTCATCATCGTTCACCAGCGTGTCGGGCACCTGATTCTTCCGAGATTTCCCGGCACCGGCGCAGTCTTGCCATGTCCGATCAAGGGCACGGCACACGTACTGGATGGGAGAGACGCACGCAGACGACACAATCAATCGCACGATTCCAAAGCCATCGTAGGTAGGTTGGTAGGAAGCCTTACCTTTTCTAGTGCCCTATTAACTTTTTTAAATATAGTTTATACATAAATGTAATTATAAAAATAACTTTTTTTTACTTTATAAATATCGGTAGGTAATATATACCATCTGTTGCGCTCATGTACCACGGTAACAGTAGGTAGTTAACAGCAAGAGGGACCGTCGAGATAGTGCAACGTGGCAAAAACCTGCCACACTCAGGCAACGCGGCAGGTTCTGCTGCTCTGTCTGTAGGGTTAGTAAAAAAACTCGCGAGTTGCTCGAACTTGGCTCGTTATAAGCTTGGCTCGTAAAATAAATAAGCCTAGCCGAGCCGCCTTCCTAGGTTGGTACCTTAACGAGCTGAGCTCGAGCTAAATCATGAGCCACTCGTTAAGGCCCAATGATTAAATTTATCGAACCAAAATTTTCAAGTTACTTGAATGGTAGAGTGTAAATTCTCATAGATTTCCAGTTGTTTCAAGCATGGCAAAGGATTTCTTGACTATATCGATTATCACTTTATCTTCGGAATCAACTTTTAGTGCTAGAGGTAAAATCCTAGATGATTATAGGAGTTCTTTGCTTCCACCAATGGTTAAAGTACTAGTGTGTGCTTCTAGATAGATAAGAAGTGCTTGCAATATCATGAAAAGTCCTTTGGCTGTAGCACAAGATTCTATACTAGCTAATAGCTTTATTTCATCTTGATTCTTTGTTATTTATCTAAATCTATCCTAATTCTATTATTGTACTTGTTTACATGAAATAGAAGATGTGTTTAATGTTGGACACATTTCTTTAACTAATACCGGGTTAGGAAGTAACTAGTAAACACCCTTTTTCTTTTGCTTATAATTGTTGTTCATTCCGGTCTGTTTGTCACCACTTAAATTGATTAGCAAAATATTTAAATTAATGTATGCCATGTAATTATCTTCTTACGAATTACCATAACTCACATAACTAAGTTTAGTTCAATTCATCTCATCTTGGTTGACATGGCTCGTAAGTTGCTCATAAGCAGCTCGAGCTTTTTACCGAACCGAGTTTTCAACTCGTTAGCTTAACGAGCCAATCCAAACCACTTTTTTGAACAAGCTTGCACGAGCCAAGCTGGCTTAATAGCCAACCCTGTCTGCCTACACTGTCGCGTCAACAAGCCCTACCAAGGCCTAGCTCTTGTGCTACAGGTGTTGCCAAGCCATTGCCGTCCTGTTGCCACACCCGTAGTATTCGACACTGGTTAGCCGCAATTCTAAGCCCATGATGTGGTACGACCATATTACTAGGGGTGAAAACGGTATCGGTAATTCGAAATTTCGAAAACCGTTTTCGAAATTTTTCAACCGGACGATGTCGGTATCGGTAATTTTCGAATCGAATCGAATCGGTAATTTTGTCGGAAACGATAACGGTAACGGTTTTGATCGGTTCCGACCGCTTCTTCGATATCCGGAAAAATCGGTAAATTCCGTCGGTAATTACCGGAATTATTCCACCCACAAATCACACTCCTTCGGTCACTAAACGCCCATAACTTTTTACTCCGAACTCCGATTTAGGTGATTTTGGACTCTATGCGGCTTATCACGAGGGCTACAATCTCCACCCATTTTCATGATTTAACCAATCATAGATATTTTTAAATATCATAAAAACAAAACTCTAATGTAGTCATTCAAGTCTAAAATTTGGTGTGTGTTCATCATAAATTTGTGAATATTTATTAATTACTAATTTCTATGTGGATGTACTATTTGTGTGAATTTTTGAAGTCAATTGGTGGTACATGTCCTTACGACGCATCGGGTCTCTTTTTCGATTCCGATCGTTACCGATATATATTTTGTATCGAATTTTCGTTTCCGATATTTTGAATTACCGATGCGTTTTCGTTTCCGTAGTTATCGATTCCGATATCGCTTCGAGAAAAATATGAAAACAAAAATGGTTTTAGTGTTTTCCGACCGTTTTCACCCCTACATATTACCTGCCAGCGCTTCTTCGAATGAAGAAAAACGACTATTTTTGCTATTTCATTCGGACAAAAGTAGATTTGTTAAAAAAAAGTGCTACAGGGCTAGAGAAGTTTAGGGGCTGTTTGGTCGCCTGGTTTCATATGGTCAGACTCGCGAAAGTTAAGGAACTAGCATTTGGTTGCTCGTTGTATCGCGTGAGCTGCATCCACGGATGCAAGATGGCTGTTTAGTTGCCTGCGCGGTGCGGATATCAAGCCAGCACGATGCACAAAGCACTCGTAGACAGGCTCGTGAAAAACGAGCTCCATGACCGTTTCTCCAGAACCAGACTAGGATGATACAGGCTCTCACACCAGACTCGTGCGAGACTGCCACCAAACAGCTCTTTAATAGTTAGGGCTAGTGTAAGTTGGAGAGTGTTGATGATTTGGTTTGCCATCTTTGCTCGGACCGTCCACAGTGCAGTGTAGTGCAGCAATGGCAATTATGGCATCCACTTCAGAAAGAAAATCAGTGGAGATCAACTAGAACCTGCGCGATGCTGCAGTCTCTGCCGCTCTTTACTGTAAAGAACGCGTTATCTTCCAACATGACATGCCAATACCATTTCAGTCAGAATCAAAATGCAGAACATTTAAAAAGTAAAATGTTTAGGGAAAGCGCGCTGCATTACATCCCCAGATGCTGTGGAGCATGGCAACAGATTTTGCACCGGCGATTTCCTCCATTTCACATGAGGTTAACCTTGCGGATTACATGTATTGTTGTCAAGACCTCAAAATCCCTAGGAAAAGAAGAACAAAGTAGTCCAATACAACTACTAGAACTAGATCTACGACACCCAATAGAAGGAGAAAAGGAGAAGAAAAATACCCCTAATTCCAACCAAACAGCAGGTGCTAAAAATGTTGAGCTCCATGAGAAAATGTGGCGAAATCCCCTTCCTACCCTCCACCAACCCATCCATGAGGAAGTTAAACCCTCCCTATGTACATACATCCCAACCAGGGGTAAATCGGTAAAAAGACAGCAGCTAGCAATTGGAGCTACCGTTACTGTTTTACTCGTACCAGGTGGCAAATTCTCAACCATGCCCTCCCTGGCAAAAGCTCGACCCCGAACAAGAAGGGCAAAAGGGGGAGGGCGGCGAGAGGGGAAGACTAGTAGAGCAGGGCGTCGTCGGCGGCGTAGAGGCGGAGGAGGAGGAGGCGGAAGTCGGCGACGGGGCAGGGTATGCGGAGCGCGCCCGGGTGGCCGTAGCCGTACTCCTGGGCGGCGCGCCGGAGCAGCGCCGCGAACGCCGGCCGGCCCAGGAGGTCGGTCCGCACGGCGAAGCGCTCCACGGGGCCGCCCTCCTCGCCGACGCACACGGGCACATGCCCCTCCGGCACGGACGCGCCACCTCCCAGCCGCCGCGCGCCGGAGAAGGACGAAGCCGCGGAGGCCTTCGCCACCGCGTCCGGGCGGAGCGGCTGGTACGCGCCGGCGGCGGTGCAGGCATCGACCGCGGCCACGCGGGAGAGCCGCCTGAGCAGGCGCTTCATGCTGCCGACTCGGGGACCTTGAGGCTTGGAAATGGAGGTGGCCGGAGGAGGAGTCGGCGGCAGCGGCGGGTTGAGGGGCACTGGACTTGAGTGGGCAGAAGGCGTTTGTACTGGGGTGGCCATGGCTCCTTAAATAACGGAAGAGATGGGAGTTTTGCGCTGCAAAGGTCTTTTTGTGACATTTATTTTTCTTCTCTGGCATTTACATGTTCTGTGCTCAGAATGGATCGTAGATTCGTAGCTCTTCTAACGGAAGCCTACGTAACCGTGATCTACCCGTTATTTATATTTTAATATTTATACAGTTTTTTAAAAGTGAGTATAAAATCATGTTTATCCTGCTGCTTTGGGGACATATGCTAGTTTACCAAATGTTGTGATATTTTTTTTCAAAGTTGAAACAAAAGCAAGTGAAGGCTAGTTTAACATATACTCCAGAGCGATAGTAATCTTGAGCGTGTAAAAAAACACTATTGGAATGTATAGTTAAACGCATCCCTTGTATCTAAACCTATTTTTTAGTACTGACAATTAAGTGTGTTGACAATAAATATTAAAGGAATGATATGTTTGAATTAAATGGTACACCGTACAAACAAGTTTTTCTTAATCTCTCCTGACAAATTACATGTCCTTCTTCGAGTCAAATTTTATCCTTTTATGTAACGGCTGAAAAGAATGCCTCACCGAATGAAATACTTGTACAGCTGTATGTATGTGGGGAGAAGAGCGTGTGGACGTAGCAAAGCAAAGAGAATTGATGGGGGTGAGGGAGGTACAAGTGCGTGTACTGTTGGCGTACCCGGAAGGTACGCGGGGGCGACAAGCTGGTGCGTGTGGACCCGGCCGGGCCTTAATTAGCACCCGGTTTAGCTCAAGCCGGACCCCGACCGATCAGATTCGGGTCCGGGCAGGGACCGCTTTTGCACCATCTGATCTGTGACCGTGCCCGGCTCGGCCTGTTCCGTAGTCCGCTCGTACGGTGCGCCGGGGTGGGGGCGGTTGGGTGGGGAACCATTGCAGGCGTGGGACCCATCTACTGACGTGGGAACCGGTGCGCGAGTATTTAGAGCCTGTTTCGGGTTCGAACCGGCATTAGGTGGGTTGCCAAATTTTTTTTTTCAAGAAAATTTAGCGTCGAAAGTGTAATAATATTTAGCAAAATGTTGAGTCTATAACATGTGACATATGTAGATAAAAAGTGTGATAACCTATATTTATGGCAACGAACCAAATACCTGACTAAAAAGTTGTAGTAGCGTAACTGCAAAGCTGGTTGAAAAGACTAACAAACACAAAGGCAAGAGTGTGAGCTGTTAGAAGAAAGAAGACGTGGTGAGACCAACCACGAAATACCATCGAGCAGATGGAGCTCGAATGTGTTACAAAACTAAGACATGTAGAGTTATAGAAAGAGAATGTTTGGTTAACCAAACTACATCACTACTACAGAATAGGTCATCATCGCTGTTCGTCACGCCATTCTCACGCGGTTATGGCGCCGTGATGATTGATCGGCAGATGATATTCAGGTTATCACCGCGCTTAGGAACCCAAGAATGATATAGATATCACCGCGGTTCATTATACAACCGACAAGTGATATTCGACTATCTCGCCGGCCACACTAGAATCCAAGAAGTGATACTCGACTATCTCTGCGGTTCAAAATAGAATCCGGCGATGATATATATATATCTCGGCTTATACGAAGAACCGACAGGATTCAGTGTATATCCTGCCTCGGTTCTGAACCCAAGAAGGAACCGAATTACGAAAAAATTTGTAGATGTACTTTATAGATTACTTACCTATATATAAAATTGCGAGTTCAAATTCAATGTATATTAGGACTTACAAAAAAAGAACTTTTTTTGTAAGTCCTAATATGCATTGAATTTGAACCTCGCAATTTTATACATAGGTAGAGTAATCTATGAAGTACATCTACAAATTTTTTCGTAGTTTTCGTGACATTTATTAGTTGGTGTGCACGATGTGTACACGGAAGGCTCTGTGCACATGATATGTTGCCTTCAAATATATAGTATATAAAGCGTCGTTAGATCATAATTAAAATATATTAAAGCATCACAATATTTAGTTTTTACAATAGTCTGCTCACAAATGTAGTGTGAGTACATCTCGCTCACTTTGGATCGAGGTCGTCGTCGTGGAACTCGCCTTTGGATCGATGACCTGTTCACAATGAATCCAAATGATATGCTCTTGAATTGCTAAAATTTTTTTGGCAAGAATCGATTGGTTCTCATCTTGGAGGGTCATATTGAAGAAAAGAGAAATTTAATTAATGATGATAGATGTTAAATGAAAGAAAAGTAGGCATGAATGTGTAATTATATACCATGGCTTCGTTATAGCCATACACTCTTCGTGACAATTGCATGTAAATTTGTACATACGTAGTATGCGATAAACTATTTCCGGTCCTATCTCATGCATGGAAAGTCTTATTATTTTGAAAGTTTTCTCAAGGAAGATGCGGACCACCTTTCTTGCAATACCGTGTGAATGCGCTGTGAATGATTTTAAATAGTAATTAATTAACCTTAAATACAATAGAATAAAATATTACTAGAGCAATAATGCAACGATCGAGTTTACTTGTTCATCATCCTCCAAAAATTATGTTCATACTCATCAAGTGCTTTTCTCATCGAGTCCAAGACATAAACCCCGCTAGCTTCTAACTCGATGACGAGGAGGACCCAAAGGATAACTAGACATATATGTTAACATAGCCTATTAGTCCCACACCGTGTCACGCAAAAATAGTAAAACAATATTAGAAGTAGGGTAATACGATCGAAAGTTATAGGGTAAAAGTACGGAGGTTTTGTTTTTCACTTGAAGAAAGTCTTAGATATATATTCTTCAACAAACTTTGGCTTATCACGACGAGTGTCTCGTTGACAAGCCCCGGATCGAGAAATCCTAAAGCTTCATCCTTATTTCTTCTACACATCTCAGATTCCATTCTACATATATAAAAAAGAAGTTAGACATACAGCTTGAACGGTACAAGAATATACAATAATATAAATAGAGACTTACAAAGTCCACAGCCTATAACGATGACGCGCCCGAGCATCCGCCGTTACAACATATACAATTCGCAGAACTCTAACTG